>CAAE01014786.1:611566-655085 GCA_000180735.1 Tetraodon nigroviridis
ATACTTGAAAAGACAGAACCACCCAGAAGCAGGAGAGGTGTTTGTGCGAGTGGTGGCGAGCCCCGATAAAACAGTTGAAGTAAAACCAGGCATGAAAACCAGGTATCAGTTGTAGGAAAACACTGGTGGAATTATTTTACTAATAAGTCTTTGCATATGTCTTTTAAGTCAATGTGTAAATTTTCTCTGATCAAAGTTGCCATAGTTTCCATCTTTACTGGGAAGGAGTGTTTCCAAGAAGACCTTATCTTCACATCGCCTAACTTAAGGCCATAATTTTTTTATTTACCTAGGTCTTGAATCATTCTTTTATCTTAGTCTAGTGTATCATCAAATAGATATGAAATTTTATTAACGTATAGATGTAGTCATAAAAATGAGAAGTGGACGTTGTGGGCACTGATGTCAACTGCTGTTTCATACCATTTTCTTTACATGTATATTATGCAGAAATTATAAAGAAGCAAGTTAGGACAGCTCTTTAGAGGGTAATGAACCACAGGAATCTGCAACAACAACAAACAAATGTACGACTGGCTTTATCTGATGTAGCCTCAGTGGCAGTGGGTGGGTTTATCAATGATGGTTTTGTGAGTTATAGTCTGCTCGTAAACAGTGTTTTGTCATTTAACTTTGTTGGCTTCGTTTGCACTTTGGCAAGAGGTTTATTTTTCATTACAATTCTCTAAAAGCGCTGTGTTCCCTGAGTGGCTACTACCAGTCTGCTGCATGGCTGCATATTTGTCACATATAAGGAGGAACCGTACCAAAAATGGTTTTTTTTCTCTCGTAACAACAGGTTTGTGGACACTGGAGAAATGCCTGAGACCTTTCCCTACAGAACCAAAGCACTTTTTGCCTTTGAGGAGATTGATGGTGTGGATGTGTGCTTCTTTGGCATGCATGTCCAGGAATATGGTTCTGAGTGCGCACTCCCCAACACTAGGTAGGCACATTTGAGTATTGTGTGTAAAATGCTGCCACTACTTTTGTTACTTGGCGATGTTAACCATGCGTTCTTTCCCTCTCTCTATCTGTGCAGACGGGTCTACATATCATACCTTGACAGTATTCACTTCTTTAGACCTCGCATTCTACGGACTGCAGTATACCATGAGATCCTCATTGGATACTTGGAATATGTCAAGAAACTTGGGTGTGTCTGCTTGATCTTCTTTGTTGCAGATCTGCAGACAACATGCATCATTTTGTATACTTTATGTAAGCTTTTTCTATTTCTAATGTTTCTCTCTACCTGTGTTTGCTCACAGGTATACCCAGGGCCACATCTGGGCATGTCCACCTAGTGAAGGAGATGACTATATCTTTCACTGCCATCCTCCCGAACAGAAGATCCCAAAGCCAAAGAGACTGCAGGAGTGGTACCGGAAGATGCTGGACAAGGCTTTTGCTGAGAGAATTCTACATGACTATAAGGTAGGACTAAACAATGTGGGGCAAAAGTTTTTTGTACCCACTTGGCTGAGCTCAACTCGGTTTTCCATTAGAAGGAAGAGGTACATTTTAGCGCTACCCTGCGCTTGTGTTCTGTGCACTTTTGTGAACAAAAAAAAGCAACACCAGGGTGCACACCTTTTGGTGCTCAGTGGCTGAGAAGAGAATCTATAGGCAGCTTGACATTTGGGCAGTGATGGAGAGAGTAGCCCTTAACCCAGAAGTAGGACCTAATATTGTTATATTGTCCATGAAGGTTGTCGATGCACTTGACTTCTGGTATTGTTTTATGAATGAATGAATATTTTCCTTCTTTAGCCAAAATTCAAAAAGTGGGGAAATAATCTGAATATTATTTTCCTGATAATTAGCTGAGTCACATTCAGTAATTCAAGAGGAAAAGCTGCTCCACAGTTGATATGGTATTAATGACATTTCATGTTGTAAGACTTTAATTGAAAATTGGATTTCTCGTTTTGCCTGGCCTATGTACTATATACTTGGAGAAAATAATAAAAGTACATGTTGAAGTTTGGTTCCTTACAATATGATTGCATCGTAAAACCTTGACATTTGTCAAGTTATTGAAAGTTAATAAACTTTTAGAAGCTTATCGCCTTTGTTTTCTCTTTCTCTCTCAGGACATCTTCAAACAGGCAACAGAGGACCGTCTAACCAGTGCTAACGAGCTGCCGTACTTTGAAGGCGACTTCTGGCCCAACGTGTTGGAGGAGAGCATCAAGGAATTAGAGCAGGAGGAGGAGGAGCGGAAGAAGGAAGAGAACACAGCTGCCTCTGAAACTCCTGAGGTGTGGATCTTGTCTCATGATTAAGCATTTTACTTTATCATACTTTAACATACCTTCCTAATTCATCCTTAAACAGACATTAATCTTGATTGAATCATTTTTGTTACTGGCCTTATCGCGGTCTGAGCTGACACGGTTGGACTCCTGCAGGGTACACAAGGTGACAGCAAAAATGCTAAAAAGAAGAACAACAAGAAGACCAATAAAAACAAGAGCAGCATGAGCCGAGCCAATAAAAAGAAGCCTGGGATGCCGAATGTAGCCAATGATCTCTCCCAGAAGCTGTATTCTACGATGGAGAAGCACAAAGAGGTCAGGCCATATCTATTTTCAAGAAGAGTTGAAGCCAGTGTTTTTAGACAAATGAAAGGTATCTTAAATATTAATGCTCCTGGCATCTTTTCTGTTGCAGGTGTTCTTTGTAATCCACCTCCACTCTGGACCCATGGCCAACACGCTGCCACCCATTGTGGATCCCGACCCTTTGCTCTCTTGTGACCTGATGGACGGCCGCGATGCCTTCCTGACCCTCGCCAGGGACAAACACTGGGAGTTTAGCTCGCTCCGAAGGTGCAAGTGGAGCACCATGTGCATGCTTGTTGAGCTGCACAACCAGGGCCAGGACCGCTTCGTGTATACATGCAACGAGTGTAAACACCACGTGGAGACACGGTGGCACTGCACTGTGTGTGAGGTAGTTACACATTGCTTTCATTTTTTGTCCTCAAACATTTATGTATTCTTAGGTTTAATTTTTGAACGCTGACATATTTGGTATCCCAGTAAATTTGACTTAAAGACACTCAATGTCACAATTTGGTTTTATTCAAGTGATTGTTGAAATATTGCACTAATAATTTCTGAAAAACAGATGTTTTTATGCAGTAATGTTTGCTGGGAATGTAGAAAACATCATCTAAGCTCACATTGTTTTAGTTATTGGAAAGCCAGTGAAACCGGGAAGTCTTAGTTAGGTATTATAGACCTTTATAACTTTTTTCTGTTTCTTTTAAAGTTGAACCCTAAGAAATATCCACGTTACCTGACATCAGTTCAGTTGTGTTGTGGATCCACGTGTGGGCCACAGCAGTAAATCTCTGACTACATTTAATTGTCTAACAACGTTGTGTTTCTTTTCCTCCTCTTTCTGCAGGACTTTGATCTGTGCATCAGCTGTTACAACACAAAGGGACATGAGCACCAAATGGTGAAATGGGGCCTTGGTCTGGACGATGACAACAATAGTCAGAGTGGCGAGGCCTCCAAGAGCCCGCAGGAGAGCCGGCGGTTAAGTATCCAGCGCTGCATCCAGTCCCTCGTCCACGCTTGTCAGTGTCGCAATGCCAACTGTTCCTTGCCGTCCTGCCAAAAGATGAAGCGGGTGGTGCAGCATACCAAGGGCTGCAAGCGCAAAACCAATGGTGGCTGCCCTGTATGCAAGCAGCTTATTGCGTTATGCTGTTACCATGCTAAGCACTGTCAGGAGAACAAATGCCCTGTCCCATTCTGCCTGAACATCAAGCACAAGCTGCGTCAGCAGCAGCTCGCAGCACAGGCTCCAGCAGGCCCAACTAATGAAGAGACGGATGGCCACCATGCAAGTGAGAACTATGCCGCTGCCGTTCCCGCCAGCCACAGCCGCCCCCAGCACTCCCACTTCTCATACACAGCCCAACACTCCCCAGACGCCTCAGCAGTTTTTTTCCAACCAGCCCCAGACGCCAAATTCAGCCGGGGTCATGTCCCCGTCTTTTACCGGTGGGCCCCGAAATGGCCAGCCTCAAACACCCGTGTCGCAGGGCAAGCCTGGGCCTCAGGCGTCTCCCCTGCATCAACAGCAGTCGCCTCTGCGCCAGCCCCCCCAAGCCCCTCAGCAGCTTCAGCAACAACCGCCCCCCCTTGCTGCGGTAAAGATGGCCCGCCACATCGAAATGATGGCGCAGGCTCAGCAGAACTACCGGGCCAACATGAACGGCCTTCCCATGAACCCTCCCCAGCAGCAGCAGCAGCAGCAGCAGCAGCAGCAGCGCATGCCCGGACCAGTGCAACCATCCATGCAAATGGTGCCAGGCCCAAGGGGGGCCCAAGTAATGCAGCCCGGCATGACCCCAGGACAATGGCCGGGTGCAGCAGGGCCCTTACAGGCGGCTCAGAACCCACAGGGCCTCGTTCCCGGTCAGACACCACAACAACCCATGGCCATGCAGAGAGCCATGATGACCCCGGGGCAACAACCTCAGCAGCCGGCAAGGATGTTGATTCCGCAGCAGCCGGGTGCCAGGCCGCAGACGGCCCAGAGACCTGGTACTATCGCGCCCAACGCCCTGCAGGACCTTCTCCGCACCCTCAAATCTCCTAGCTCACCTCAGCAGCAGCAGCAAGTCCTTAACATCCTCAAATCAAACCCTCAGTTAATGGCGGCTTTCATCAAACAGCGTACAGCCAAGTATCAGGCCAACCAACCGCAGCAGCCGGGAGGTCAGCAACAGCAGCCCGGCATGCCAGCAATGCAGGCCATGACTATGGCGGGGGCAGTGCAGAGGCCAGGAATGCCACCTCAGCAGCCCCAGCAGCCTTCTGCACCAGGCATGGCTTCACTAGGGCCTCAAGGACAGCTGATGAACCCAGCACACAACACCAGTCCCCAGATGCAGGAACTCTACCGACGCCAGATCTTGAAACAACAACAGCAGCAGCAGCAGCAGCAGCAGCAACAACAACAACAACAACAGCAACAACAACAACAACAAGGAGTGATGGCCCAGGGCCATCCCGGTCAGTTCCCACCTCAGGCACAGGGAGCCGCAGCCACCTACTCGCAGCTCCGCATGCAGCAACAGCAGCAGCAGATAGCCTTGCAGGCAGGTGCTGGGACAGCTGGAGGTGGCCTGGGTCAGCTCCCACCGATGTCTCAGATGGCTCAAGCAGGTCAAGGGATGGACTCCACCCAGAACTTACTGCATCAGCGGTTGCTGCAGCAGCAGCAGCAACAGCAGCAGCAGCAGCAGCAACAGCAGCAGCAGCAGGTTGTCCTCAAGCAGCAGATGGGCTCCCCGGCTCACCCCAGCCCAATGAGCCCCCAGACCCACCTGCTTGCGGGCCAGCCTCAGACTGGAGGCCACCTTCCCGGCCAACCTTCATTAGCCAGTGCCCTTAACAATCAAGTCCGTTCGCCTGCGTCGGTGCAGTCGCCGTGCCCTTCTTCGCAGCAGCAGTCCCAGCAGCAGCGGCCACATTCCAGTCCCTCCCCACAGGTCTCCAACCAAGCGCAGCCCTCACCGCAGCACCCGCACCCACCTCACGCAGCCTCCCCCCACCCTGGACTCGGGGGCACGCTGTCAGGGTCCATTGAGCAGGGACACTTGGGGACACCTGAACAAAGTGCCATGCTACCACAGCTCAACACGCCCAACAGGGGAGTGCTGAACAGTGACCTGGGGATGGTGGGGGACACTACGGGGGACACTCTGGAAAGTTTTGTGGCGCAATTGTAGCATTTCTGATGGGAACTGAAGAACACAATTCTGTTCCCAGCGACCCGTTCTCCTCCTCCTCCTCCTCCTCCTCCTCCTCAGTTTCCCCGAGACTCCTTTCCCTTCAGAGGGCTTTGTTTTGTTTTTTTGTTTTTTGTTTTTTTTGTTTCTAAGGTTGAAAATGGTTTTGTACTGACAAATGAAAAGTTTCAATCATTGTTTTAAAAATGATCATTTGGTTCATCAAACAGAAAAATCAACACTTTCCAAAACCCACCCAAGGGTGCTCTCTACGTTAAGACGCTGATGGATTTGCAGGTTGCTTCTTGAAAAAAAATTGAAATGACAAAGAATATATTTTTGGTTCAGACCAAATCTAAGTACTTATTTTAGGTTTGTTTTCTGTATGGGTTCATGCCTTATGCGTTTCTTGTTCCTTTTTTTTTTTTTAAGAAAATGTACAATTGCATATTATTGCATATCATTTTATTTTGTACCTTTGGCAAAGTGTTGCAGGTTTTGTTTTGTTTTTTGAAACTGTAAAGTAATTTTGGGAATTGGGCCAGGTTTTCTTTACTCAAGCTGTTATTCCTGGCAATTGTGAATTACGAGCAGTGTCATTACTTCAAGGCATTGCATTCAGGGACTGCTTCCCTCCTCTCGTGTGTATGAAGAGCACTCAGTTGCAGGTTGTGTAGACACAGACACGTATGCAGACGCACATGAACACATTCACAAGATCCCACGGCGGAGACTGGTGGTTTTCAACGCGGCATGGACTGCATCCTTCAGATCAGGTGCCCGGAGTTAGGAAAAAAACTGTCTTGCTGGTGTAGAAATTGTTGGTTTGACATTAAGAAGAGTTTGTCCTCCCTTTGTTATGATGAAACTGATGTAAAGTGTAAAGAGAGTGTGAGAAAGAGACCAGCCCCCAAGCTGAGGTGTACGGAAGCGCATAGCATTTACCCCGAAAAATTAGTTACAGCTTATCTTGTAATGAGCTGTGATTTTATTTTTGCTTTTTACATTTTTTTTTAAATGTAATGCGCTTCCGTGGAGGAGGAGTGATCACCTTTTTTTCTCCATAGGCCACGTCTCGGATGACTCCTCTCTAGATGCAACATGCCATGTTCCATTTAGTGACGAGGCACATTCGAGATTCATCCTGAGGAAAAACAAAACGTTAACCCTCGTTCCTCTCACAAAAAACTTGAATTGGGGAATTTATCTTTTTTCTCCTATTGTAAAACAAGTAAAGTACTATAAATATAAGATCATGAAAAATGTTTAAACTGGTAAACGACTCATTTCTTACTTATATACCATATTGTTAAATAAACAGTGTGCAACAGAACTCAAATACTCTGTTGACTAAATGATGCATCACATTGTGTTTGTGGTTTTGCCTTTTTTGGTAGATTTATGATGCAGGACTTGAACGTTTATTTTAAAAAGGTAAACTTTAATGGTGAGTGAGTGTTACAAGTGAAAAATAAATTCAATGGCGCGTAGTATTGTAAAATTATTCAGGTCAAACACTAGTAGTTCCGAGTAAAATACTGTATGAAACCCTTTAAATGAGTCTTGCGTAAGTATAAAACGTGTTTGTTTGGTTTTTTTTTCTCCAACCATGGTGCTGAAAACCAGTAAGCGTCGTAAATGCGTCCTTTTATTTATATATTATCAGTCCCCGCGTTCTGGCCGCTGGAAGCAACCAAAATATTTGCCTTCTCTGACGTCCTGTGCTTGACATGCACATCTTAAACGTGTCGTGTTATCTAAACACCCGTATATGTCGACTCGTACCCAAAAAGACAAAAAAACCCCACAAGTTTGAAGCCTCGGGGGTCATTTTGGCTCATAGTTGGCACTAACAGCCCGTCTGCTTCCTGGTTTTGCGTCTTTTTCGCGCGGTTTACGTTGCCAAGCGTGATTCCGGTCATGTGACCAGAAGCAGGGACGAGCGGTTTTATGCTGGTATTTCTGTGATGAAGTATTCCGTCTTGCATTTTAAACGATCCTTTATTACAGAACGGCATGCAATTCATTTTAAAAGACATGGATATCACCACTCTTGTGCATGAGCAGCGATGAAGCGCGAAACTAAAGAAGAAGAACAAACAGGACCTCGGTGAGTAAAGAGCAGGAAAACAGCTAGCTGGCTGTTAAACTGAATTTATTACTGATATCGTGTTAAATATATAGTTAAAATGCATTTAATCACAAGTAACGCAATTAAAGATGCAGGTACGCAGTTGCAATTCTTTTCAGTCTTGCCAAAACAGTTAGAAACCTAACCCTAATATAAAGATTATTTAATAGGATGTGTTATAAATAGTAGTAGTACAGCTGAAACACCCAACCTGATCCCTACATAAATATACAGTTTGCATCCTAAATTTGAATGACTCTTCAAGTGTTCCCTGTCTCAGTGCACATTCATTCATTCATTTTTGGTCACCAGACTTTTTTCCTCTTCTTGACTAACTGGACTTTACAGTTGGTGCGTGTTGGGATGGCTGTTTAGTGCGGCCCCGTGTCCACCATGGATGATTCCTGCCAAGATTTTGAAGACGCCTGCTCTAAGCTGCTGAAACGGGTCCGGAAAAAACAGGGCGAGCCTCGCCAGCAGAGGAAAGAAGAGAAACAGCCATCGAGTCAGGCCAGCGATGGAGCCAGGAGAAATCAGAAGAAAGACGGTAGCTCTGGCTCCGGGGGGGCTGTGGCAGAGCCTTTTGGTGCAGCGGAAGAAGGAGAAGCTGGCAAAGCCGGGGGAAAACTGACAGCAAAGGACAAAGTGTTGGAAAGAATGCAGAAGTTCAAGAGAGCCACTCCACAGAAGATGGTGCACGGGGCCACCGCTCCATCCCACGATGGTGACCGTGCACCTCCTCCAGCACGGATGAAACAGGACGGTAAGATAACAGATGTTTTCAGGTGAAAGAGAGAAGATGGGTGTGTTATTAGGTGACTGCTTTTTTTGCAGTGTTTTTAACATGCGGCGCTGGTGTGTGTGTGAGGTGGTTAAGAGGGTTAGAATAAAAGCATCGTCCCGACAAACGAAACTCCCCGAACATGTATCTACATGTCCCGACACCTCTCCTTGTGGTTCCCAGCTGGCCCTCCCGGGTCCTCCGGCTCTCCTCCTGCCTCCAGCGATGAGGCGCTGGCCATGCAGCTGCAACAGGAGCTGGACAGAGAAGCCATGCGCGCTCAGACGGTTGACTTGATCGACGGAGGTCTTTTCTTCTGTCACATCTGCCACAAAGACCTGACACACATGACCCCTGAGGGGCGGACGCAGCACGTGAACAGGTGCGCACGGCTTTTGTGGTCCTTTGTGTTTATTACTTATCTGCATAAGCAGGACACAACCTAGAATTGGTCTACTTTGCTCAGAATTATGGCAGGAAATAGGCTTTGGTTTGGATTGTTTTGGTTTTTTTCCAAGAAAATATTACTATTTTCCTGAATATTTCTAAAGTCCTATTTTAGATCAGATTTGCTGGAAGTGAAATATTTGGACTAAAATCCCGGAATGAGAATGATCTCATTTGCAGGTGTTTGGACGAGAGCGAGGGAGGTGCTTCCGTACCTCCTCCTCCTCTTCCTGTGTCCTCGGGTGTCCCTGATTGTCCCATCTGTGGGAAGAAGTTCAGGTCCCTGAAGAGTCGTTCGGCCCACCTGAAGCGCTGCTCCTCGGACATGGGCGTTCCTCCGGCCGTGCTGCTCCAGGCTCTGCACAGACAAGCCGAGGAGAGGCGCAACGACACGCTGTGAGCCCCTTCTTTTCATCTTTATTGTCAGTGCTGGAAGTAGAGAGACTGACTTTGAGCTTTGCTAAAGATCAGCATCGTTCTTTTTCCTAATCTGCAGCACAGAGACTGTAGGCGCCAAGAGGAAAGGTTCAACCAGGCCAGGGGTCCCGGCAAAGAAGCCCAGGAAAAGGGCGGAAGTGTTGGATGAGAAAACCATGGTGGCGCTGGCTCTGTCCTCCTCCCTCTACGAACAGGAGAGAGCCTTGCACCCAGAGAGCGCCTCCCACCCCGCAGTGACCCCCAGCCTAAAGTGGAGCTCAGACGCAGGTACCACCGCCGGGGCGTTCGCCCTCCGTCCCCAGACGCCTCACCTCTTCCCTCCCCTCATCCACCTAGGTAAGGGGCGTAGAAAGAAGAAGAAGGGGGCGGTGCCCGGACCCCCTCCGCTGCTGTTGGCTCAGGACGCGGCGGCAGCTCTGAACAGGCTGCAGGAGCGGGTTTCGGCTCTCCTCCTTCGCCATCGGCCCCCCTCACCCCCGACGCCGACCCGCTGCCCCAGCAGCCTGTCTGGGTGGAGCGGCGCTGCCCCCCTCTGGCAGAGGAGCTCTCTTCTGGAAGATCAGTCGGACTTCTACACCCACGAGCTGAGGGCTTTCTTCCTAATCTCAGAGGCTGAAACGGTGGGAAGCGCTGTTAGGAATCGTTTTCAATGACAAAACCTTGAAAGAAGAAGCCAAATTTCTGTGTTTCCCTCTTTCTCCAGACCGATGGAGGCCCATCCAGCACCAACAGGGCTGTGTCCTCTGGCTGTCCTGGAGACGGTTCCGTGGCCACTGCTGAGACCTCCGTCCTTGCGCCCTCCCCGGCTGCTGCCATCTCCGTGGCAACAGAGGAGCTTCCAGTCAGCACTCAGGCGTTTCGAGACTTGATGGAGCTGGCTGAAGATGGCGCGGTCCTCAGCCAGGGCGGCCACTCTGGCCCCTGCTCCGATGGAGGTAAGGCACACACACGCGCACGCACACACACACACACGCACAGACGACATGAATGTTTAGGTTTGATGGTCTTTGTGTCTGCAGATGATCTGAACACCAGCCTTCTACCCAGCGGTTTTATCCAGGACCCAGCTGATCTCTGCGCCAGTGGCTTCCTCCCAGAAGCGACGTGCACAGATCCACCAGAGGATCAAACCGGCGGGAGGACAGTTCAGGTCAGAACAGAGGTCAAAGGCCACGCATCAGTAAGAGCGCCCACTGTCGCTCTCACACCGATGGTTTATCCTCCTTTTATCCTTTGCTTACCCTTATGCTCTTCTTTCTCCAGATGGCGTCTTGGTGCCTGAGCTCGGACCTGGGCAGCATGGTGAACAACCCTCAGCTCAGTGACGTGCAGCTCCAGGTGGACGCGGGCCAAGTCTTCTTCGCGCACTCCTTCATGCTGTACGCTCGCTGCCCCCTGCTGGTGGAGATGGTGAATGACCTCACAAGGGTTTTTAAACCTTAAGGGACAAAACAACTAAACTGGCAGCAGAAAATATCACTGCGTCCTGGTTTCTGAGTACACACTGCTTTGTTCCTCCTCCGCCCCACGCAGGTTCATGAAAACGGCTTTGGCGTGCAAGAGGAAGGGATGCCTGCAGCCCGGAGGATTTTGATCAGTGACGTCCCGGGACAGGCGGTGTTAGCCTTGCTGCAGTACCTCTACACAGCTCACCTCACCATCCCGCCATCGCTGCGCCCTCACGTCCTGGAGCTGGCGGAAAGATTCGACTTGAAGCCGCTAAAGCAGCTCTGCGAGCTCCCCCGGAAGGAAGCGGCGAACGAGGAAGACGAGGAAGACAAAGAAGCTGCTGACAGCCAGAAAGACCAGGCCTTCCTAGACCTGCTCCGCTCCATGTGGAACGAGGAGGATGAGGAGAACGAGGCCGCCGACGCAGATGAGAGACAGGATAAAGAGGACGTGAACGAGAGAGAGCTGGAGGAAATCTACGAGTTTGCCGCCACGCAGAGAAAAAGGAACGAAGAGGCTGGCGGCATGCACGCGCAGGAAGAGCGGGACAGCGGAGAAGAGCCGGCAGAACCTGAAAGATCGACGTGCCAGCGCCTGGAAAACACAACCGCAAGGCCCGTCCTTGAACCGGAGCCCGGCCTGGAGCCCGGCCTGGAGCCCGGCCTGGAGCCCGGCCTGGAGCCCGGCTCCAGCAGCCTCGTCTCAGAGACTCTGGGGGACTGTGAGGGAGGAAGTCCCCCATCCGAAGCTGACTTGTGCCACAAACTCTCAGCCAAACCGTCGGTCACGGCCAGAACTTTGCTTCAGTCCTCAGCCAGCGTGGTGGATGACGTTTCCCTCGGTAGTCCCCCTGTGAAACCTTCCCTTCCGGTCCCGGGCCAAAGCCCTGATCCACAGCGCCCTGAAGAGGGTTCCGGGCTCCAACGTCAGGCTCCTCGCAGCTCCGGCATGAACCTTCCTCCCGACAGGCTGCGGGAAAAAAAGGAACCGGAGCTTATTGTTGTGTCCGACTCCAACAGTCCGTCACCAAATTCCCCTCTGATTCCCGAGAACCCGGAGAGCTTCTCCCAGATCTCCCACACGGAATTCCAAAACCCTGCTCAGAGCCCGCTGGGCTGCTCCCCTGAGCTGTCCTGGCTCGTCCCGTCCACGCCGCTCCGCCGCAGCCACAACACCTCCAGCAGCTCCGCTCAGACCCGGAGCAGCATGCGCAGGACGCAGCTCTTCCCAGGAAGTGACGCTCGGGCCCCACTGTCCTCCTCTCCTGAGCCGAGGGGTAAAACCGGCGCTCGGGCGTCGGCCGAGGCGAGCCCGGGGAGGACGCTCCCCCACAGCAGTACTCCGCTGCACTCCCAGATCCCAGAGACTCAGGGCGGCCTCGGCAGCCCCCCGAACAGCTGCCGCTTCCACAAGCAAAGGTTAAAAAGTAAAGGAGCCAGGAAGAAGCCGGACGGGTTCCACTTCTCACCTTTGTCAGAGTCGCCCTCTTCCTGCCCTCGCAGAGGTGTTCAGGTGTCTGGCGAGAGGCCGCAGCAGGAAGCGGCCCCGCCAGGTTCCCCCCGGAGCTTCGTGGCCTTGGATGAGCCCCCCATGGCTTTCAACGACTCCTGGGGCCTGGACGGGGGCGGGGACGCTACGGCCGGCCGCTTCGGCCTCCGGCTGGAGGACAGCGGAGGGAGCGGCGCGGCTCCCGGCCCACCCCAGACCCGCGGCTCTCCGCCATCCAACCGCCTGCAGGCCCAGGCGGAGCCCTCCAAGCTCGGCTCCAGCCTCCTGGACTCCAACGTTTGGGTCAGCTGGGAGGAAGAGGAGGACGATTTTCTTCCTCCCTCCCAGAAAGCAAAGCCTTCTGCAGGACTGAGAACGCCCGGTAGGTGCTCTAAACCACAACCAGGTGTAAATTCAATTCTATTCAGCATAAATTCGACGTAGATGATTTCCGCTGTGTTTCAGTGGCCTCTCGGCCCAAGAGGCGGCGCTCCCTGGTGCCCGTCACGCCCATGCCCCACTACTCCGGCATGGACACCCCGGAGCTTAAAAACAAACTCAACGGGTCAGTCTGGCTCACCCCCGCGCCGGCAGGATGAGGAGCTTATCTGATTACTCCTCCGACGTCCTCCTCTCATCCTCTTCCACCTCTCCCCCCGCAGGTTTGGCGTTCGGCCGTTACCGAAGCGCCAGATGATCCTGAAACTGAAGGAGATCCACCAGTACACCCACCAGCTGCTCAGCTCCGATTCTGAGGACGAAGGCGGGAAGCCCTCTCCGGTCTCCAACGGCAACGGGCGACATTCCTGCCCTCAGCCTGCAAAGGTGAAGGCGCCCGGCGTCCCTGCAGCCGCCTCCCCCCCGAAACCCGGCAGGGAGGAGCAGATCCAGCTGCTGTCCGCCTCGCAGGGCTCCGACACCTCGATTGCTGCCAGCGAGGATTCCGAAAGGTAGCTTGTGTGTGTGTGTGTGTGTTACAAAGATGTTAAAAATACAGAAATCCCGAGATTCGGAGCCTTTAAGGTGTATTTTTCAAAAGAAAATCCGGTTTCAGGCTTTTTCTGGCTTTTTTCCCGCGTCCCAGGTCCAACCCGGAGCTGGTCCTCTCCTCCGACTCCGACTCCGACATCTCCGCCTCTCAGGCCGCCTCGCGGCTGCAGGATCGCCTCCAGGCGGTGCGTGCCTTCATCCTGTCCGACCCCGAGGTGTACACCCAGATCCTGGAGTACCGGCCTCTGGTCTTGTCCCAGATCCAGGCGCGACTAAAAGCGGCCGGGATCCGCCTGGGAATCTCCAAGCTGGCCGAGTACCTGGACTCCCAGTGCATCACCTTCACCACCGCCAAACCGGGTCAGCCCCCAGCCCGCCGCGGGCGGGGCGGGAGGGCGGGAAGGAGGCCCGTGGGGGCCGGCGGGAAAAAAGGAGTCACAGGTTAAAGGTTAGAGGTCGACGAGACTCCTGGTGTCAGCGGTTTATCCGAGAAGATTCAACCGTCTGGTTTTAAATTATGTTACCTCTTTTATTTGAATATTGTCATCTTAAATGAGTCTTTTATGGGAAACTTTTAACTGTGAAAATAAAAAAATCTTGTGAATCTGACACACGGTCGGTAACCAGTAACCAGGTTTTTCCCTGGTTCGCGCCGGAGCCCTGTCGCCTCTTTTTGACGGGTATTTTCTGAAGTTTAAAAACAAAAACAACTGGAATTGCAGTCAGGGAGAGGATGAGGAAGGTCGGTTCGGGTGAGGAGATGAAGAACTAGTTCCTCAACACTTCGTTTACACGGCAGAGTTAAAACAACAGGTTGATTTTGGTCCTTTAGCGTCCACAAACCGCGTTCCTGAAGCTGTTAAAGAATTCCACACACACTTCACCACTTTGGAAAACAACCTTTACTTTTCTTGCTCCCTGATCTATCGGAAAAAGACGACTCGTGACGAGCACACGAGGACGGACGCCGGTGGAGCTCCAGCCCGGAGGGATCCTGTCCCCGTCCCATGGCTGGAGCCCCTCAGCCCGGCACCCGCTTAGATTCCAAATGTTTCCCAGCCGCGGGAACGCCGCCAACGGGCACTCTTCATCCTCACAGCTGCAGGGCCGAAGCCGCTCATGACAGGTTGGCAATGTTGGCCAGGAACCGCTGAGCCCACCACTCTTCCAGGTCTATGGGCACAAAGTCTGCACAGAAAGCGTCAAAGAGGGACTTTAGGAGGAACTTTGGAAGATGAAATCCTGTTTCAGAGAAGAAGAGAGACGTCAGCAGCCACAGCGGGTTCACCTGGACTAGTTAGGCTCAAACCCTGCACCAACCAGTCCAACGGCTTCCCCGTCGGCTCGCTTGCCCCCGGGCCCGTTTCAGTGTGTCGAGCGTCCCCACTGACTGAAAAAGGCTGGGACTTCCTGTCGGGTTCACACGCGCAGGCAGGAAGGCGGGCACCTACTCTTCATCGGAGCGCTGGGAGTCTTCTCGGCGTACTGGATGGGCCCCTGGCTGAGGGCGTCTCCGCTGGCCCCACCTTCCAGCCTCTGCTCCACCTCCTGCCAGGCTGCAGCCGAGCAGACACACGACAGCGCTTACAAAAGCAGGCGAACGGAGGGTTTGAACATGTAAACGACGTGCTCCCTTTACACGTTTACGGATTTAGACTTTTGTTTAACCTGATCCTGAAACAAACACAAACAGCTGACGGGTTCGTCACTATTATTCTTATTTTTATTTAAAAAAAACTAGGAAGATGCACGCAAACCAGCCTGCTACAGGTGGCCCAGAGGTTTCTTAATAACTATTATTAATAACTATTATTTTCCATCATTAAGGGTGACGCTGACCTTTGCCCCCCACCGCCTGACCCTCACCTTCATAGACAAACCTGACGTTTTCCTCGTGCGCTGGAGTGAAGCCTTCCGCCGAGTCCGGCGTCCGAAGCGCGGCCGCGCTGTGGTAACGCTTCCCGTTCAGGCGGTTAAACACGATCTTGGGCGGCGTGGCGCTAAAGGGGTTAAAAAATGGAATTAAATGGAAAGATTAGCACAAAAAAGGACTTTAAATGGCCTTAAAAGACGAGGAATTCAGGCTTCATCATGTAATATTGTGAGGGAAAGATGGAGGAAAGATGGAGGACAGGTGGAGGCCAGGTGGAGGCCAGGTGGAGGACAGGTGGAGGACAGGTGAGCTCCAGACACAACTTCCCGCTTCCGCCCTTGACCGCGTGCAAGGTCACGCGGTCACCACGGTGGGAAAGTTGTGTCCGATAATGGGCGTCGCGCCGTAACCTGGAGTCTCAACGGCGTGACACCTGATCGCGCTGGCGGCCCACGTGCGGGGTATTTCGGGCTCGAGCTGGGGGTAAAAAGCCAGCAGAAGGCGAATATCGCCACAAAGCTGCGGGAAAGGCTTACTTTGTGGACAGCCACGACGGTGGTTTCAGCTTAAGGTCGCTGAACTTACTCTCGATTTGTTGCGTGGGACCTGAAAGACAAGAACAGTTCAAAAGCTTCCAAAGACCGTCCCGGGAGCCCACTTTGATCCAGGTTAACCTCTGGACCGACACAATGACGGCGGTGATGTCACATTGCGTCAGGGCCCCGTCCCGACCTGTTCTCCGTTGTGTAACAAGTTTGCTGGGCCCTCTGCTGATTGTGTACATCATGTGAGCGGCGGGAGCCTCCGAATATCCGCGAAGCTCCTCTGCTGAAGACGGTGCCCTTCGTTAGCGTCACAAACTTTGGCCCCCAGCCCTGGAAAGTTCCACTCCGGGCTCCAGCGGGACGCCGAGCGGCCGCGGCCGAGGTCAGCTGCTCCGGTGCCGGCCTGCAGCCGCCCTGGGTCCGACCCCTCCTCCTCCGACCCGGTGCAGTTCCGAACCAGCAGGTGTCCGGCTAGAATCCCCCGACGCCCGCTGCTCCTGACAGAGGCTCCGTGGAGGTCATCCAAGGAGAAAGCAGCCGCACACGCCGGGGATCAGCGTTCCGAAGGACGGACTCCGCGCTTCTGGACGTCCGGGAGCTGGAACGCGCCGGGCCGAGGGCTCTGTGCTCTGGTGGACGGCGACACCTCCGACCTCTGCCAGGGTGCAACAAGGGTACTGCACGCGTGGATCATTTCACGCCACGGAACCCGTCCGCGCGCAGGTGGCGTTATTGCGGAGCTGTGTTTCCGGTAGGGATTTCAAAGAATAAAAGCAGCCTGTTAAAAATGGTTTGGTAACAGATCACATCAAAAGTTAAACGTCAAATATTTGGTAAACTATTATTTATCCGGTCTTTATCTGGGCTTTTTTGAAGGTTCTTTTTCTGTTAAAATAATATAAGATTACATTCAAGCTTAAGATTTTAACAAAAGACAAGTTTAGAGAGTTTTTACCATCGAAAATCATCTCCAAAATGTATTCTCGCGAAAAACAATTTCTAGTTAAAAAAAAAAAACACTGCTTTTCCGGCACTTTTCTTGTACAATCCACCAGCCGTGACAATTTTACCTTCGATATTTTAATCCAGTAGTATATTTTTTATACCGTTATCTATTCAGTTACCCTCCTACTAATCACACCATCGACACACTTTGGTCATCTCATGGAGTTTATTTTGAAGCCAGTGTTTATTTCCGGCCCTACTGTTCCGGTCGTGAACGATCGTGAACTTTACAGAATTCCCGCCCCGCCCCCTCCCAGCCCCCAATGACGTCACAGCACGTTTCTCTGACGGAGGAGCGACCACCTTTTACCTATTTAGTCAACCGACACAAGCACATAGAAAAACTGTTCATAAAACGCCCTTTTAAAACCTAATATTTGACTATTAAATACAAAAACAGACAGATAAGCTACAGTAATGATTTACTCAGGGAAAATCGCCTGACAGTCTCTGTCCTTGGCTGTTTGAACCTGCACTTAAGGGGGCAAGAAGCAGCTCAGACAGGCTTATCCTGGCTCCTATTAATCATTACACCTCCTACTCAGTCTTCCCTCACCTACGCTTGGTGGGCAAGTCACCTTGCAGGACACTAATCAACAGCCACTTTACTGGGACTGAAGGATTTGGAGCAGAGAGCAAAGGCTGGCCAACGGATCCACCTGTGGGAGAACGCTCAGCAAAGTTTTATCCTTTTAAATGACTATTAATTGCACAGTCAGTGCTGATCTGCATTAAATAAACTAATAATATTTGTATAGTCATGGTTATAAATGTTGCATGTTAATTGGTATTTAGATTTGTTTTAGGTCCACAAGACCGATCACCTCGTGTAGTGCGTGTTTTGACCAACAGGTGGCGCCACAGCCATTTTAAATGTTTTACATAAATATATTTTATAATAGTCCAACATTTGAGCTACCAAAGTAGTACGCAGTAATTTTGAAGTTTGTAAGACTGTGACCAGTTACAGGTGTATTTTTATTAACCAGACCACAAATGTGCTGCTTTGTGTTTACTTCTTAAAAATGTGAGGTTATGAAAGAAGTTATGAAATAAGAACAAAAAATTAAAAGCTGGCCTTTTATTGTTTTATTTGCAACATCCTCCATGATGATATTTTTCATATAGAAATATATATATATTTTTTTACTACAGATTACATCCAGATGTATATGCATCTTGTAGTTAGGGGCCAGTATATTTCCCATTGCATGTATCAAATCCTTCTTTAAACTAAAAACACATGTTTAAATGTACAATTTCACAGTCCAGGATTAAGACAAATATTAATTAAAAAATAATTCATCATATATTTTATTGTTGCACTCTAAAAAAGCGTAAAAATATTTAATGTCTTTTGGCACAACAGCGTGTAAGAGTTGAGGAGAGTCCAAACCCAATCCCTCAGGGCCATAATCCAGCCAGGTTTTTTATCCTACCAGACGAAAATCCGTTTACCAAGGAAAGTGGGATCCCAGGTGAAGAACTTGTCCACCTGGTAGGACAGAAATCCCGGATGGATTATGGCCCTGGAGGGGTTTGGAGACCCCTGGGTTAGTTTAGCGCAAGTCTTCTAGATCTGACAAACGAAACAGCGTGTCTACTACAGTGGGATTGTTAAAACGAAAAGTCTGGCGTGTGCTTCTTCTCTGAGAACAGTTCCATGAACACAACCCGCTTCACAGGAAGCTCATGACGGTTCCCTTCTTGCCGACCTGGTGAGGCTGCAGAGCGTGGAACTGAATCACGATCCTGCAGAGACGCGTGTCAGTCATCGACCCGACACCCGGGGGATCATTTACCTGCCGTGCAAACACATCTCACCTGTCTTCACTCAGGCCCAGCTCACGGCGGAGGAACGCGAAGATCTTGGCGCTGTGCTCCTTGTTCTTGTCCGCAGAGTCGGTAGCACCGATCGCGGACACGGACACGGACGCGCACGGAGAGCAGGAGCCCGCCACCAGCATGGGGAGCCCCGGCTTCACCACCACGTTCATCCGCTGAAGCAAAGACAGAAGGAGAGAGAGAGGTGGAGGAGGACCCATCAGGCCTGCAGAAACATTAGGAATGGTGGCGTTTGTCCTCCGCGGTGGGAAAAGCGCCGTCCAGTCCGCACACATGGGGGAGAATTACGCAACAGGGCTGAGGAACTCCATAAACACACACACTGAATCAGGGACACACACTCACGTCCTCTGGTTTGTTTAGCGAAGCTGCCGCGCAGGAGGCGAACTTCTTTAAAAAGTCCTCGGAGAAGCTTCCGGCGGCCAGGTTGGTCTGCAGCTCGACGAACGGCATTTTCCACCCTCCACTCGCGTCTGGGTGAACGGTCCAGACGAGACGCTCCAGCCGGTGCGGATCTCGCGAAGCGGAAGTATCGCGATAGGACGTTTGGACGCCTCGCTCGCTGAAATCACGTGACTCCCCGAGTGCTGCTTCATGACGTCACGCGGGTACCGGCGACGCTGTTGCGCTAAATTTCAAAATCTTTGTGCCACTGTCATGTTTGTACTTACATGTCGACGGTATTAGGCACTGTGGGGTTTACTTTAACATTTAATTGTTTTTTTGTCCCGTTTTCACAGCACGTCAGACTTACAATCTAACTTCCGTATTTGTGTGTTTACGTCACACCACCCCGTTTGGAGCCCTTTATTGCTTTTTTGTTTACCGCAAATAAATAAGAGATAATAAATAAAATTCGAAGTAATTCGGGTTTTTTAGCTTCATGAAAAAAGATATGACTAACGCCTAAATGAAATATGACACTTTATTATTTACTATCACCTTTTAAATGTATGTTCCGCAACTCTTTATGTCAAAATTAACTTTCAGTTTCAATCCAGTATTAAATTTTTTTTAATTATGCATACTCTTACACGTAAATAGGACAGTTTTTGCTTTCAAAGTTCCAACATTTACCCTAAGGAAATGCCAAGCTGACTGAGAGGTTGCAGATGATCTCTTTAACTAACTAACGAATTATTACACTCATATTGTCGCAGTGAAGTGAGCAAAGTTGATATCATGTCATTTTGTGTAAAAATCATTTAATGTTTTCAATTAACACAAACAAAATTGCAGCAAACCCAGATTCTGATATCAACCAATGTCAGCAATTATAGAAAAGATACAAAATACAGCAAGTGACTTTTTGGACAGCCAATAGCAACTTTCCTTATTGAAGGGTTGGCAGGAGGGAAACGGAGTTTATGGCCGAGAGCATCTCGCGCAGATCACAACAGAAGGTACTGAGATTTGCAATTTGTAAACTAAAGTAAACCAGAAATGGATGTGGACAGAGTAGAAGTGGCGATGAATCAGCCTGGCAGACGAGAACAGAAATGCCAAACCACTCTGGAGAATATGGACTGCAGAGATCGGCTTATGCGGCTGGATTTTGGTTTTGCTGTCAGTCATATTTTTGGTGGCCACGTTGCCTTTCTCCATGTGGTTGTGCATTAAGATTGTGAAAGAGTACGAGCATGCCATCATCTTTCGCCTGGGGTGGATCTTGGGAGGGACGGCCAAAGGACCAAGGCTCTTCTTCATCTTGCCGTGCATTGACAGCATGGTTACGGATGAACATGCGCATTGTCAACTTCGACATCCCGCCACAGAGGGTGTTGACCAAAGACTCTATGACGGTCAGCGTGGATGGCGTGGTGTACTACCGGGTGCAGAACGCTCGCCTGGCTGTGGCTAATGTCACCAAAGCAGATGTCGCCACCCAGTTATTAGCTCAGACCACCCTGAGGAACGCCCTGGGGACCAAGAGCCTGGCGGAGATCCTGTCCGACCGTGAGGAAATCAGCCACAGCATGCAGTGCACGCTGGATGAGGCCACAGATGACTGGGGCATCAAGGTGGAGCGGGTGGAGATCAAAGATGTCAAGCTGCCTGAGAGCCATGGCTGCCGAGGCAGAGGCCGCCCGCGAGGCCAAAGCCAAGATGACCGCCGCAGAGGGTGAGATGAATGCCTCCAGGGCGCTGACAGACGCGTCTCTGGTGATCACCTCCATTGCTACTAAAAAGCACTCCACCATCATTTTACCTTTGCCGTTAAATTTCATGCATGGCTTCAGCAAACGCTGAGGACAGATCACAGAGTCATACCCAAAGTCCATGAAGTCCATGCTTAAATGCAAGTACACGGAGATCTGTGGCCTTTAACACACGCACAGGCACAAACTTGGGCTTTATTTCTAACCAGTTATGGCTGTTGTAAAGTTCGGGTCATGGCTAAAATACTATTTAATGCTTTTATGTGAGCAAATGTATTATCATTATGGCGCTGAACATATGTGAATGTTACAGTATTTTTTTCTGTCTCGTATTCTGTCAGCTCTTAAGCTGATTCAGAAATGTTTAATATATTCTTAATCATCGTTTCATGTCTGGACATCAGTGTTTATTAATGCAGCGCCCTCCTCTGGTTAATGTGTGAACTGTCACCTGTGTGACAGATGACAGTTAAATTGATAATCTAATTTAAAATAAGAAAATTGTTTAGACTTGTTTTAAGGACTGAAACGAGCCTCCGTGTCCAACACCAGGAACTACGTTAAATTAGATTTGGAAGGTGGTAATTTGTCTGCAACCTTTGATCACGAAGGTTACTCTTATGGGCCTGTTTGCGTCTGATTTAATCACGTGAGACCTGGGTCAGCTGATTACCTGGTCTGCTGTCATCACGCGCGTTATACAATTACCGGTAAATGTGGATTTAAAATATTTAAATCACGGTGAAGAAGTTACGATTGTGAATAAATGAAAACGAGACGTTATTCGATGTTATATAAATAATTTAAAGGAATATTTGGTAACTTTTTGGGGATTTAACGTTTATATTTTTATTTCTTGAAAGGGCCAGTAGGCCTTTTGACTGACATTCAAAGTGGCCAATGACGGAGCAGGCTGGGGTTGTAGGCGGGACATTAGGCGGGGTTGGGTGTCGCCTGACCGGATGATGATAGAAGTTTTCTGTCTAATGTGGCCACTTTTATCATGTAGTCGTTGACAAAGCTGTTGGATTTCTTTGAGAGGTGTGTTTTCTTAAGGGAAAAAAAACCCCGAAACAAACAAAAACAAACACCAAAAACTCGCAAAGACTCCGCCAGATCGCGGTGCCATCGCGAAACTTCTTTTTTTTCTGGAAAAGCAGCCGCCTGGACCTTATTTAACCGCCCAGAAGAGCCGAATCGAGCCCGCCGGGTCGACCAGTCTGCTACCATCATGGGAAATCGGGGGATGGAAGACCTCATTCCCCTCATCAACAAGCTCCAGGACGCCTTCAGCTCCATCGGGCAGAGTTGCAACTTGGATCTGCCGCAGATAGCGGTGGTCGGCGGGCAGAGCGCCGGGAAGAGCTCCGTGCTGGAGAATTTCGTCGGGAGGTTGGATCATGTCTTTAAATTCTTGCACCAGAGTCACATTTGGACTATTTTTCTCTATTCTTTTATCTATGTGATAGATTCCAGGGGTTTCCTCCCCAAAGTTGTGCTTTCCATTTTGGAGCTGACATATGCAGAATTCGTTATTGCGCATTTTTACGCGCGCCAATGGCCGTTAAATCGGTTTTCCTGGGCTAGAGCAGGAAGACTTCAAGTCGAGCTTGTTCTGTCAAACATTATCCCAGCACCAGTGATCGTAAAAACATCCTATTATAGGCCTCACATTACACAAGTCAGGTCAATGTTTGACTTGACCAGCAACGACGAGAACATGGAATCAACGTCAGGGATCAACGTGATTAGCTGTCACCTTCATTCCATTTAAAATAAGGACTCAAATAAAGAGCAACAGTGTTCTTTTATGTTCCTTCCATCATCCTGACGGGGTCCAGGACACTGAGGTGGGTCTTGGTCCCCGACCTGTCAGAATGGTGGCCCTTGTTGTCGGAGAGATTGGGAACGTTGATCCACTCGGCTCCTCCGCTGCCCCGGTCTCTGGGTCCGGAGCTGTGGCTGGAGGAGACAGTGGGGGCATTGATGCGTTTGTGTCGGGGTCAAAAGTGATGTCACCAGCTGCACTGTCATGTGTGTGTGTGACACACCGAGGACCAAATACTCACACAGCTCCTCGGCCGTTTGCATCTGGGCTAATTGGAGACCTTTTTTTTTAATTTAGATCTGTTCTATGTGGTTTTGATGTAGCTCAGTAGGGTTCAGACATTAATGGTGTCTTGTTTTGGCTGCGTATTCCTCGAAAAAGAGATTTTATCTCAAGGAATTTCCCAGAGGAATAAAGGATCTAGTCAACATTACACACATCTTCTCAAAAATGACAGGAAGGGATGAAGAAAGAGGACATCAGTCATTATTGGGTAATGTCCTGACTGCTCACTCAGCAGCGGACAATGGCGGGGTGTGTGTGTGTGTGTGTGTGTGTGTGTGTGTGTGTGTGTGTAACGGGGCCTGCTTTCCTCGCAGTGAGGCTCGACTCGGCTCGGCTGAGCCCAGCTTTGCCGCTGTCCTGGCGTTAGCAGCTAGAGACACCGCCTGCGGGATGTGTGCTCAGTGGCCTGGACCTAATCACACTTTCATTGATCCTTTCCGTTCAGAGTGTCCGCAGAGCCGCACGCTCCGCCTCTTTGCATTATGCATAACCAGCAGCTTTGGAAGTCAATCCTTGCATCAATAATGCAAACAGGCGCGGCGCTCGTCCGTGTTGCCACCTTTGCTCTCTTAAACCTGTTGGTTGTGTCAACCTTTGCGCGTCTTCCAGGGACTTCTTGCCCAGAGGATCTGGCATCGTCACCCGGCGTCCGCTCATCCTCCAGCTGGTCAACAGTAAAGCAGGCACGTTGCTAGCCGGAGTAAAAGCCCTCCGTGTCTGTTTGAGGCTGTTTAAAGCTCTCTCCTCTCTGCCTGTAGAATATGCAGAGTTCCTGCACTGTAAGGGCCGGAAGTTTGTGGACTTTGACGAGGTCCGTCTGGAGATCGAAGCGGAGACCGACCGGCTCACGGGCTCCAACAAGGGCATCTCCCCCATCCCCATCAACCTCCGCGTCTATTCTCCTCACGGTAAAGTCGTCTCCCGCAGCAGCATCGTCAGCCTTTCGGCAGACCTGCTGCTTGGAAGCGCGGTTTTCCGACTTTTGCTACCTAAACGATAACGACTCAGTCGGTCCGTTAAGGCGTCTTTGCTTCTTCTGTCTCAGTGCTGAACCTGACCCTCATCGACCTGCCCGGGATGACCAAGGTCGCCGTGGGCGACCAGCCCCATGACATCGAGCACCAGATCAGGGACATGCTGTTGCAGTTCATCACCAAGGAGAGCTGCCTGATCCTGGCCGTCACCCCGGCCAACATGGACCTGGCCAACTCCGACGCGCTCAAGATCGCCAAGGAGGTGGACCCCCAGGGTGAGGAGGCGCTGGAGGGGAGAAGAGGGAGTCTCAACCGGGAGGATGAATTCGTTAAAATCCAAAGTTGTGCGCTTTCAAATGGATTGTGGTGCGTTTGCGTTCAGGCCTGCGGACCATCGGTGTGATCACCAAGCTGGACCTGATGGACGAGGGGACAGATGCGCGGGACGTCCTGGAGAATAAACTGCTGCCTCTGCGTCGAGGTGCGACAGCGTCCGCGCCTCCACACACACACACACACACACACACACACACTCCTCGAGGGTTGTCTGTTCTCCTTGTTAGGAAAACATTGTTGACAGAGGTTGACGCGGTCTGAATCAACCAGTCTCCAGTGACGACAGACGCTTCCTGTCTCCTTTAATATTTGCTTTCTTTGTGTAATTAATTTGTGGCTCAGAAAAGGAAGAGCAGGGCCTCAGCGTAGCGCTGCGTTGCTAAGGTTCCTCTCGTTGGTTCAGGATACATCGGGGTGGTGAACCGCAGTCAGAAGGACATCGATGGAAAGAAGGACATCCGCGCTGCTCTGGCTGCCGAGAGGAAGTTCTTTCTGTCGCATCCGTCCTACAGACACATGGCGGAGCGCATGGGCACGCCTCACCTGCAGAAGACGCTCAACCAGGTGCCAGCCGACATTCCAGACTACTTCCCGGGACTCTTTGTCTGGTTTTTTTACTTCTGCTTTAGGAATAACGGCAGATTTTCTTTGGAATATTCCCACTGTAGCAACTCACCAACCACATCCGCGACACGTTGCCGGGGTTACGCAGTAAGCTGCAGGGTCAGATGCTGTCGCTGGAGAAGGAGGTGGAGGAATACAAGAACTTCCGGCCTGATGACCCCACCCACAAAACCAAGGCCTTACTCCAGTTAGTTTAGTCTCACACACACACACACACACACACACATAGACTTCAGCTGGCCGTCGTTGACTTGCGGTTTCCGTGGACGCAGGATGGTGCAGCAGTTTGCGGTGGACTTTGAGAAGTGCATCGAAGGCTCCGGGGATCAGGTGGACACGTCCAACCTGTCCGGCGGCGCCAAGATCAACCGCATCTTTCACGAGCGCTTTCCCTTCGAACTGGTGAAGGTGAGGCCCCTCCTGACACCGGCTGTGTGTGTGTGTGTGTGTGTGTGGGCGGTGCGCTGAAACGGCAGCTTTTCCGTGTCCCAGATGGAGTTTGACGAGAAGGAGCTGAGAAAAGAGATCAGTTACGCCATCAAGAACATTCACGGAGTCAGGCAAGTCCTGCTTCCTCCCGACTCAGCTGCCGCTTTCCTGATCCCGAGTCTCGTTTTCCATCTGTCCGTTATAATGCTGCTCCTCCATCTCTCCTCTCTCCCCTTTTCCCCCCGGCTGCCTCCCTGCTCTGTCCTGGTTTTGTTTTCCCTCAGATGACTGGACATCTGTGTGCGTCCGTGTCTGACTCTCTCTCTGTCCACCCTCCCACTCCGTGTCCCTGTGTGTGTGTCTTGTGTGTGTGTCCTTCAGGACAGGCCTCTTCACCCCAGATCTGGCGTTTGAGGCCATAGTGAAAAAGCAGATCATTAAACTGAAAGAGCCGTGTGTGAAATGCATCGACCTGGTCATCCAGGAGCTCATCAACACAGTCAGACAGTGCACTAACAAGGTACCGCCGCATGGTTGCCAGCCGCACCGCAGAGACCAGTCACCCCGGAGGCCTCTTCCTCCTGTTTCCCTTTGTTATGTTGGGTTGGAGAAATCGGTGAAGTTAATTTGGGAAAATGTGGTGGTGCTGCTCGTGAGATCCCCGCGTGAGCGTCCCAGCGAGCCCGGCTGGTCTGGTAGGGCAGACGGGTTGTGATACTCTAGAGCAGAGGTGGGCAGTTATGTAGCCTGCAGGGCCACATGGGGAAACCAAACCCGACCAATGAGGATCAGAAGTGAACTAAAAATGCTGCTTAATGAACTACAGACGGAGAAAAATGATCAAGAGCCTGTAAATTGGTCCAACTAGAGATGGATGATAAAGCTCCCGTCTTCTTGAATGGAAGACATTTTGTTTAGCTTTTGGAGGAGCTATTGTGAAGTCTTTGCGGGCCGGATTAAATATTTCTTCGGGCCACAAGTGGCCCCCGGGCCTCAGTTTGTCCACCTCTGCTGTAGAGGGTCCGACCAATCAAACTGCAAGTTTATTCTTCCTGATCAAGACTCCACACACACATATTTTTTCTTATTTTACTGCTTTTGCCTCTTTAAATCGGTTCAAGCGTTTCTGAGGTCGCCTGGACCAGAGTTAGCGACACGGCTAACGTGGCTATTTTAGGTGCAAGCCTGCAGCTTCCTTGTGTCGTTTACCTGAAGTCCAAGTTTGTCCTTTCTGGTCTTGTTCCTCTGTCTCCATCATTCCTTCCTCCCATCCAGCGTTTCCCTGCTAGTTGCGCTTCGGCCCCTTTGCCGCCTCCTCTCCTTTTCCTCTACCAGCTGACATGAAACTCCCGTGATGCCTCACCACAGGACAGGCCTGTTCACCCCAGACCTGGCGTTTGAGGCCATAGTGAAAAAGCAGATCATTAAGCTGAAAGAGCCGTGCGTGAAATGTGTCGACCTGGTGGTGGCCGAGCTTGCCGCCCTGATCAGGAGTTGCTCAGCAAAGGTAAACAGGCGGAGAAAGACGGTGGGGAAAGAGGGTTAAACCGGAGAGAAGTGAAGATTTGAAAGAACTCATGAAGTGTGTCGGTCACCCGTCTTTCCGAATCAAATTCCCCCTCATAACCTGACCCCCCCCCATACACACACACACACACACACAAACACACACACACACTCTGCAGTCTCTCTTCCTGGACCCCTACCTGATTTTCGCCGTCTCGCTCTTCTGATTTGAGTCCACATTTGACCCTCACAGCATCAGATTCCCTCTCTGACGGGGAGCCGGTCCCCTCGGTCGTCTCCTCGGTGTCCACGTTGTCTCCTGTTTGGGGTGTTGGGTGGTGTGTAAGTCCTCGGGGGTGGGTCCGCCATCGGCAGTCTTCTGAAACCTGAAAAGGTGTGTCAAACCTCAATGCCTGCAGCAGTGTGTGTGTGTTTTGTTTGTGTGCATCTGCAGCTGGGATCATTTCCTCGACTGAGGGAGGAGACCGAGCGAATCGTCACCACTCACATCAGAGAGAGAGAGAGCAAGACCAAAGAGCAGGTGTGTTTGTGCTGCTGGACAAACAGTCAGTAAGAACAGCTGGAGCCAGGGGTCAAGGGTCAAGACAGGGTTTAGGTGGAGGACGTGGATTCAGGGTAAAGCTGTAGGGTGCTGTTCAGGAGGGTTTAGGGAGCTTTGTGGTGGATTGTGTGTATAAAAGTCCCCGCAAAGATAGAAAAATACCAATGTGTGTGAGACTATTTGCGTACTTAATGAATCCAACCTGCCTTTCAGGTTCTGCTGTTGATCGACATCGAGCTGTCCTACATCAACACTAATCACGAGGATTTCATCGGCTTTGCCAAGTAAGACAAACACCGCCGGGACGCCGCAGGTCCGGCGGCTCCTCGCTGACTGGACGCCGCCGATCACCTGGTCTGTCGCCTGGTCCTGTGTAACCCTGCTCTCCTTTCGCCCACGCTCCGTCCTGCAGCGCCCAACAAAGAACCGCTTCTAATGTGAAGAAGAGAGTGATGCCCAACCAGGTGGGGCTCCTCCGTCCAACCAGCAGCTTCTTCTCTTCCTTTTCTCCTCCCTCACTCTCCCCATCGGTGTGCAGGTGATCCGCAGAGGCTGGCTCAACATCAACATCAGTATCATGAAGGGGGGGTCCAAGGACTACTGGTTCGTGCTCACCGCCGAGTCCCTGTCCTGGTTCAAGGACGAGGAGGTAAAAGCGCGCTGCTCCGCCTCCGCCTCCGCCGCCTCTTCCTTTTTGGTTACCGCTTCGTTACGCTGCTCCTTCCATCCCTGGGTGCTTTCTAGGAGAAGGAGAAGAAGTACATGCTGCCTCTGGACAACCTGAAGCTGCGAGACGTTGAGAAAGGCTTCATGTCCAGCAAGCACATCTTCGCCATCTTCAACACGGAGCAGAGGTGTGTGGTCTTCGCCAGCGGGGGCTAACCAGCGCGCTCACCTGTTCCGCCGTCTTACTGTCTTCAGGAACGTGTACAAAGACCTGCGTCAGATTGAGCTGGCGTGCGACACGCAGGAGGACGTGGACAGCTGGAAGGCCTCGTTCCTCAGAGCCGGCGTTTACCCAGAGAAAGACCAGGTCAGCCGGCACGTTGGGACAGCAACTCCCTCCTGGTGGAGCGATGCAGGGGACCAAGAGCTGTGTGTCGACCCCTCTGTTTTCTCCAGGTGGACACCGAAGATGCCGCTAACCCCGGAGACACCGTTTCCATGGACCCGCAGCTGGAGCGGCAGGTGGAGACCATCCGTAACCTAGTGGGCTCCTACATGGACATCGTCAACAAATCCATCACAGACCTCATGCCCAAGACCATCATGCACCTGATGATTAACAACGTGAGACCGGCTCTTTCCCTCTAAACCAGATTCCGACAGAACCTGACCCGTGGGCACCCGTTCCCGTTTGCAGGCGAAGGATTTCATCCACTCGGAGCTGGTGGCCTACCTGTACGTGGCTGGAGACCAGAGCAGTCTGATGGAGGAGTCGGCCGAGCAGGCCCAGCGCAGAGACGAGATGCTCAGGATGTATCATGCGCTGAAAGAGGCCCTGGTCCTCATAGGGGACATTAGCACCAACACCGTGTCCACGCCGCTGCCTCCACCCGTGGATGACAGCTGGATTGCAAAAGATCCAACGTGAGTTTCACGCATATATGTGATTACGCCGTTTGTCCGCCAGAGGGCAATAACGTGTCATAAAAGGTCCTACACTTTTATTTTCTTAAACAGTGTCAAATATTTGGTGACTATATCTATTTATCATCAACATATTTTGGACAATGTTATGTATTAAAAACATGACCATCTTATTTAATATCTATTTTTGCTGATATTGGTGAGAAAATAACCGTGAACACTGGTCTCTGGGTTCCAGTCCCCCACCGGCGGCGGCCCCCGCCGGCCGACCCCCGGCAGTGAGAGGGCACGTGCCAGGTCCCCCGCCCCCTCTCAACCCCTCGCCGGCGTTCGGAGCGCCACCGGTGCCCTCCCGCCCTGGCCCTGGCCAGACAGCGTACACAGGAGATTCCAACGCTGCTTGTTCCTCATTTACCCTCCAGGCCAGCGCGAGTGCCCCCCGCACTGCTCTCCGGGAATACCCAGGTAAAATCACACACACACAGACACACACAGGCTCCGAGCGTGAGTGCGAGGTCTTGGATTGGTGGTTTGGGGCTTCTGGGAACTGGTTGTACTGGCTTGTGGTGCATTGGGAATCGGTGGTGCATGACTATATGATGATATTTCCACACATTTCTTCCCCCCCCCTCCCCTCCAAAACCCCTTTTCCTGTCTCTTTCTGCAGCAGAAGACCCCCCGGCTGCTCCCAACCGACCCACTGTCATACGACCTTCAGAGCCCTCCCTGCTTGACTAGACACACACACACACACACACACCCTCCAATTTACACTTTTATATGCATTTTCACTTATTTTTTCCCACGTGTACTCCTTTAACTGCACTCTCCCACTACTGGAGGTGGTAATCGGATGCTGTTTCTCTCATATTTCAGTTATGTGTGTGATTTTGACTGGAATTGTAGCTTTTGTTGCAAGTATTCGAAGCATTTTTTTAACATTCAATATGAATGAAAAGGACGCGTTTGATTAGACCACTGAAATACTTTTTGTGAAATTTGCATCTCTCCTTTGAAATTAAATGTCTTCAAACAGAACGAGTCCTCTAATGTAAAAAAAAAAGATTCACTTGTGGATCTTTGTTGCTCATTCTTGATGATATTCATATTCAAGGTTCACTGATCGTCACTAGAAAGGACAGATGAAAAATAAGACCCTGTGAAGAAAGACCCATTAAAACATGCGAACATGTATTTATTATGCTTTTATTGTGACGAAGCCCTTTAAAGTGGCGTCGGATAAGCCTGAATTCTGCCGTCAGACTCTGGGTTCAGCGAGGTGACCACTTGTCGCCGAGTGAAGCGAGACTGTTTCACTTTTCCTGCCTCGCACGTCGAACCCGCCGTACTGTATGACGGAGCGGTCCGTTGCCACCGGTAACTGTGGTTGCTAATAGCAACAGGGCAGCAGAGTCGCGCTCGTCCTTGCTTTGGGGTGTTTCTGGAGCTGGGTGGGAATGAATGAAGGTATGAAACTGCTCTTTTTTTTTTTTTTTTCCTAGAGAGCTTTATTTCCCCGTCATGTCCGTGTTTTTGGGTGAGACGTTGATCAGCCACTGACCGGAAACCTTTTCGTCATCTGCTCACAGGCGACCTCCACAAGTCCCGTCTCGACCCGGCCACAGGTGAAGGAGCCTCCGTCTGACCAGGTCGCGACCTCAGCCAGATCCGCTGTGTACGTTTTAACATTTTACGAGCACTTTCTTAGCTAAAAATGGAAAACGTTGAGCCTGTTGGTGATGATGCCAGCTCAGTCAACTCTGACGCTACACAAACGTTCCTGAAGCTGTTTCCAACCTTAATTCGGGGCCTCGGTGTAACCGGGTGACAGAAACAAATGGGCCAAACGAAGCCAGCAGGTAACAACTGTGTTCACACGGGTGCGTTTGATCTGTAATGTTCTTTAAGTTTAAAAAAACATTTCCACTGGTTGTGGTACCGACTTGGGTTGTTTTTTTTTATTTTTAATTTTCTGGCAGCCGCTTTTCATCATTTCAGCTCGTCATCAGCCTGGGGGGGTCAGAGGTCACTCAGTGACTTTCCCTGCTGGTGTGTGTGTGTGTGTGTGTGTGACGGCAGCTCCCTGGGGCCCCCCTCTGCTCTCCCAGCGATCATCTCTGCTGGTTCAGACGGGGTTTTCATTTACAACTTTATTTTTCCTCCAACAAAGACGCAACGTTCACGTTTCAGGTGTAAAAAATGTATTTATTTCACCAAGAGATGTGCGGTACCAAAAAAAGAGGACAAAAAGCTTCTGTCATCATCACATACTCTAAAACACAGCATTTAAAGGATTACGGGCTGTCTTGCTTTGTCTCTACATTCCTCGTTGTCAGCCTGGACTTGTGAGAACAGGCGTCACTTAAAACCCGGAAGGACATAAAATGCAAGGTTGAGCCTGGTGGCAGCTGGCGTCACCATTTAACGCCGCCGTCGCGCCTAAACCAGCAACATTTGGAAGAATTTAGGAAGAATTTCACGGAGAGACGAGTGTTTAGTCCAGACGCAGCTTCTCAGAACACGTTTCCTTGTGGACTTTACACTCACAGTAAAACACCTTTGATGGCTCTTTCCCGGTGGCTCGTCGGGGTTTGTGGTCTTTTTCTACTGAATAAAAGGACAAATAAACCAGGGCTGAAAGCAGAGATGGTGCGCTGCTGTGTTGGTTTTCCTCTGGCACCTTCTCGTTTACGTGCAGACCTTCCGCTTGTCGTCGAACAGTTTGCGGACGGTGTAGACCTGCGGGAGGAGAGGGCGCGGCGTCAGGTTGGGCGGCTGGCGTCCCGGCGTGGCGGCCGTGCGTACCTGAGTGAGAGCCACGCACAACATGACCAGGACGCTGGCGCAGGACCAGAAGGACACCCTCCACAGGTTGTCCTCCAGAAGGTTTCGGTCTCGCGCCTCGAAGGCTCGCAGCACCGTCTGCATCTGCTTGCTGCGCTCCAGACGGCGGTGCAGGGAATCCATGGAGTCCTGAAAACAGAGCGGGGGGCTTTCAAAAACAAGAAAAAGAGAAGCAAATACACCCACGGATAACTAGAAGCAAGAGAGGAAATGAAAGACGACAGAGTAGCCCTCTCTCAAACGTGCCCTTTTACCCGTTTCGGGAAATTTGGCAGCTGTTCTTTTCCACAAGCTGCGGTGGTGTGCAGCAACCGCACGCCTAAAAGGTGAACGCTCTTGGTTGCCAAAATCGTGCGGCCTTTGGAAAGGCCACAGCGCACAGACGAGGGGGGTTTTGGTGAACTGTTTTTCTCTTGCAACATTCCCACTTCCCCTGCCTGCCTGGAGCCAATAACACCCCTCACCTGTGTCGACGCGCGACACCGAGCGCGTCGGCTACTCACGCGGATGTCCTCCAGCTTGTACTCCAACAGGCTCGCGTCAGGCTCCTCCAGCCCCGCCCACTCCTCGTCTCCGCCTACGTCTCCGCCTTGGCCCTCCAGGATGATCTCAAAGAACACCATCTTCTCCGAGAAGTGGCTGAAACTGTTGTCGAAGCAGATCTCATAGTCTCCCTCCTGCGTGGGCTCCACCCTGGAAGCACAAGGGCTGAGGTCAGACTCTCACAGGCAGGTCACCGGCCCCCGCTCCACTTACACATGCACCCCGTCCGAGCGCCGAGACTCGACGATCAGGCGGCTGCCGTCTGGGGAGACGATGGTGAAGTCCACATCCATACCGGCACCGGCTACCACCTGGGGGGCCACACACACACACGGGCCTCAAGGCTGAGCTTTTATGAGGGTTACGGATCGTTTCTGACCAGGAGGACGGAGACGCTCCCACTAAATACACACTTTGCTGACTAAAATAGTACACAGTCAAAAAAAAGGGGAATAAACCAGATTAGTAAAAAAAGTATTCAAAGTGTGTCACTTCTACTGTCCACCCAGTGTGTTGTTAACTTCCAATAATTGGGGAATCCACCCACACACACACACCCACACACACACCCACACGGGCCTCAAGGCTGAGCTTTTATGAGGGTTACGGATCATTTCTGACCAGGAGGACGGAGACGCTCCCACTAAATACACACTTTGCTGACTAAAATAGTACACAGTCAAGAAAAAGGGGAATAAATTAACCAGATTAGTAAAAAAAAAAGTATTCAAAGTGTGTCACTTCTAGTGTGTCGTTAACTTCCAATAATTGGGGAACCCACCCACCCACACGCACACGCACGCACGCACGCACACACGTGAACTTGATGTGATACCTTTATTTCAAACCCTTGTTTCATTTTAGCTACTTCTTTAATTTTGCTATCTTTGGCCGGGGTTAGAAGCGTTTTGCGCCACTGTCCTACACAGAGAACCAAATACGGACCCCGAAGGGGCCCATAAAAAGCCGACTGTGTCGAGTTTCAAACGTACAAACATTTAAGAGTGTTTGTTTCCCAAACACCTCCGCAGTTACCTGATATTCGACCTCCATCGTACCATTTTTAATCGCCGTCTGAAAGAAGCACTCGGATCTTCCGGCGGGGAGGAGAAAAGTGAACTCGCTGTCCAGATTCGGCCCGAAACAGCTCACGGAGCCGAAGAACCAGCCGAACATAAGTACGAGGAGCCACGGGGGCCCTCGGTTGGCCCCTCTGCGACGGACAAGTTCCATTCTGACGGATAATGTCAGGCGGAGGGCTATCTGCGCTCCGCCATCTTGGCGGCCCTCTTCCGCACCACAACTTTGGGATGTTTCGATTGGATAGAAAGCAGGAAATGACAAGAGGACTCTCGACCAATCACAGGAGGAGGAGTATCAATCTCCTCCAATCACAGCCGCTCCTGCGTCTGCGCAGAAAAATGTCACCTTATTATTATTAGAATTCTTCTAGTGGTGGTCATTTTTGGCTCTTATTCAGCTCATTCTTTAAAACAAATCTTTTGTGGTCAAAAGTTTTTTATTTTATTTAGATTGTTTTGTTTTTCCAAGTTTACGTTGCCTGATTTTACCGTAAATCTTGTGAGTTCTCCATGTTCCTGCTCCTGCTCCGTGTTGAGTCAAGGTCTTTAAGATATATTTAAATATTCCTGTTTCAATAACATAATTAAAAACACCAAAGACGAAGTAGAAAATCATTTCTTTGCAGATCTCACCATTTTTAAGACGTTTTTCCATCTCACTTAAACAACAACAAAAAAAATCTCCCAGATTTATGCCTTAAATTCATGACAAATACATGCAAATATCCAATATTGCAAATAAACTATGTGAATTAGTGAATTACTGAATGTTTGGCAACACCAGTCCGCATTGTACTTTTACTTTTAGCTTTGAAACTTTTTCCAAATGAATCAGCGTTCACTGTCTGGTGTCTCATCAGCGCGTGAGACACCAGATGCCAATTTACAAGAAGTGTCATACTTTAATAACCAGAAATTATTCAATAAATGTGAGCAACCTCAGCAAATAGACCGACTGCTGGTTCACACACACACTCACATGAGTCATGGTAACAGGAAAGAGGCGTAAATGTACAGTATATTTATCCCATACAGAAGAGGAGCAGAGAGGAGGCCGGGTGAGAGGTGAGTGCATGCAAGCTTGAGTGGATGCTTGTGTGTGTTTGCAGCATCTGGAGCTTGTCACCACAAATGGCTTCCTCCCATGGTCACAGTCAACTGACTTGAACTTAGTGCTGAATTGTCGGTGCCGAAACTGCAGAAACACCTGGTCTAAGATCACTAAGGTGGTTTTTTTTGGTATTGACGCTTTTGTTTTGTTTCCTGTCGCTGTGGCAATAAACCCAGACCATAAACGCCTGCTCCTATCTGCGCATTTACATAGGTGTCAGAATGGTGGAACCGTCACCGCAGGGTTTGATGTTATCGTCCCTAATTCTGCTCGGAGGTCAGTCGCCGTTCTTCAAGCGGGAGCAACCGCGCCTCTGCTGCTTCAGCCGCATCACTCGGTGACGTTTCGATCAAGTCTAGATGCTCTGCAGCTGTGCAGAGACCTGACCAAGAGCAGAGCGAACGACAGAGGAGGGAGGAAGTGTCAATCTGGGTAACGTTTTTAAATTGAGTCCCCACGGGGAGTGTCCCGTGCACAAACTGACACCTCTCTCTCTCTCTCTCTCAGTTGATTTCTCTCTTTTTGTTTCTTCCCCTATGTTGTATTCATTTCCTCCTTACGCAAGCTTTAGTTGAGAAAAAAAGGCATATAAGTGAGAGTTGACAGCAGCGAGGGTAGAAATCACAGATCGAGGCAGAGCGCTTGGCCGACGGGGACCAGGTGGAGGTTCTGCTGCTGCTGGAGGGTCCCTGGACTTTAGGAGGAACCACAGGTCCGTCTGAACCTCTCAGGTATTCTCTCCTTCTCAGTCGCTCCTCGCGATCCTCCGCTCCCTGGTTCCAGGGTGTGTTGAAACACTTTCCGGAAGCTCCAGTGGAATGTGGAGCACACAAACCTCCTCGACCCCCCTCCGTTACCTCCACCCCGTCTTCTCCTTTCCAGGTGATCTTCGCCAGGCTGTCCACACCCAGGTGGAGATGTCCGACGGCGGCGCGGCCCCACAGCCACAGGTGTTTGTGGTGGACAGCCAGGCCAGCTGTGTCCCCGTGCACGCTGGGAGGAGGCCGGGGAGGTCCGCCGGGGGACAGAAGCTCCTGCTCACTCTGGTGGGACTCGCCATGCTGGGACTTGTCGTGCAAGCCAGCTTAATCTATGATCTCTACAGGAAAATGGAGGTGAGGTAAAGGTGTGATCTGAGTTTAGATTGTGTGTGTGTGTGTGTGTGTGTGTGTGTGTGTGTGTGTGTGTTGCACTCTAAGAGCACATGGAAACCCCTTTCCTTCAGAAATTCCCTTTCGTTTTCTGCATCTCACAGAGAAAAGAACCACAGATCACAAGTACTTCCCTTAATTCATGGTGATTTTTTATCGCGCCTTCATGTCTGCCAAAAAGGTCATGTGAGAGCTGACGTCGTGTCCATCTGTCCGTCCGTCTGTCTGTTAGCAGAATACCTGGAAAAGGTAGGAGTAGCATATGTTTAGCTAATATCTGAGGGGACAGATGATGATATTTTGGGGAAGGTTCTGGACTCCAGGGTCGACCCTTGTTGAGTCAAAGGTCACAGGCGCGGACCAAAGCCTTGGATCACCTTGTCTTAGCTCCGCCTTAGAGGCTACAGGTGGGAGTTGCGTGGTGTGTGTGTGTGTGTGTGTTACATCCAGTCAAGGTCTGATCACCAGCATTCACGTTTCTACACTAACTGTTGTTTTTTCGTCCTTTTTTCCATCACGTATGTTTTGTTCTTGTTTCATTTCTCTTGCACGTCGGATAGTCTGCTTACTCCTACACACTTTTACAATTTTGACATCATGCTTTCAACACACACACACACACACACACACACACGTTTGTCATTTGTGAAATCTGTAGTCTCAGTCCCACTTCTCTTTTTGTGCCACAGACATTTTCCCACTGCGTGCCTCATCCTTTCTGCCAGAATCGCTTGAGTCCCGAAACCCCAGGCCAGCAGGTCGGTGTGCTGAACAAGTGTGTGTGTGTGTGTGTGTGTTTTCAGACATGACCTTTTTCTGCAGGTTCCGTTGAGCCTCACCACCTTTGTTCTCTTTCAGGTCGGCACTCTGAGCCAGGTCGGATCTAAAGGTGCTGACTTTTATCTGCTGTTTGTGCTGTGGTCAGAATCCCTGCAGCCTCTAATATCACAGTATTTTGTTGTTGTTGTTTTTATTTTTCCACACTTATTTCACAACTCCTGGACTCTGCTTCCATCCACAGATCACAACGTTTCCACAGTGAAAGTGAGCGTGGAACAGATCCTAAAAAGGCCGTTTGCACAGCTGATAGGTCAGGACCTTCGGCTCTCGGGGTTTGGTTCTTGTGTTCCTCTCCGGTGTGTGTGTGCTGACGGCGTCCCGCTCCCCTGACGTCTTGTCTGCAGGCTCCAACGGTCCCGTCAGGAAGGACAACGTGGTGGAGTGGGAGCACACAGGTGGAGAAGCCTCCACCTCCCGGATGAACTACAGCCGAGGGCGGCTGCAGGTGCAGGAGGAGGGATATTACTACCTTTTTTCCAAACTGACCTTCAACGCTTCAGAGCAGTGTAAACTAGTCCAGCACAAGGTCATGAAGGTCACCAGAGCCTACGGCAAACCCATCGAACTCATGAGATCCAAAAGGTTAGCGCCTGCGCCGCACCTCCAGTAACTAACCAGTCGGTAGTCGGAACGTTCTCCTGTTGTCAGTCCCTTCCTGACGTCTCCGGCGTGTTTCCTCTAGTTCTCGCTGCACCAAGACAACATCGACGTCCAAATCTTCCCCTGAGGAGGATCTGCGGAACAGCTTCCTGGCTGGGATCTTCCACCTGCAGCGCCGGGATGAGATTTACGTCACATTAGAAGACATCCAAAAGCTCCACAGAGGAGTGATAGACAACCTCCTGGGAGCCTTTATGATAGCGTCCTGAGCCCGCGGCGGCGCTTCCGAAGGCTCCGACCCTGTTTGGAGCCGCGCCATCTGGTGTGAAGGAAACAGTACCAGCTAACTTCAACTAATTCAATGAATGTGTTTGTCCCCATGTGTGAAAAAGCAACAAATTGTTGTCAAAACTGTATCTGATATTCAGGTAATGTAAATTTAACGTCGCGCTGAATAAAGCTTTGTCGTCGACCTGCACCTTCCCTTCCGAGCATCCGAGCGTGTTTATTTTAGGCATGTCTGGGCAACTCACACGATATTGAGCACACGGTTGCAAAGTGATAGTTGCATAAGCATTTGCAAGGTGTTTGTGTGTGTGTTTAGAGCAGGATGTGGTTTGGTAAGGATGCGCAGACAGGACGGTGGAGAGCTCGGCGGCGCTGACTCAGCTCTTTTGGTGATGCGCTAGGGAAAGTTTCAGACGTGACGACGCGGAAAAACGCAGAGAGACATGCTGAGAATTGAGGCAAACGGGCGAGATCTGTATCAATCAATCAATCAATCAATCAATCAATAAAAAGGTGTGTGAACGGCGTGGAAGCGGTGATAGAAAGAGCAACGTGGCCCCGGAAGCTGTGTACACATTTAGGTTATTTCCTGTTGTGCACCTAAATAGAGATCAACGCTGCAACCGCGAGAGGACGCGGCGAGTTTACAGCTCTGAGGAACATCTCAGCTAGCTGGCGGCGTTAGCAGCGGCGTGCACGAGACACGTTCCAGGAACGCTTGCCTTTATTCCTACGCTTCGCCTGGACGGACCAGGAAAAAAAGAGAGGAAGAGGAACAAAAGTTGAGTTCAGTTTCGGAGCCCCGCAGCGTCGTCGTTTACACCTGTGTCACCCTTCTTACACCCAAATACTCAAGATGGAGAAGAAGGAGGAGGAGGAGGGAGAGGAGAGGTGGCCACTGTTTGGGGGACAACACGAGCCTTTACTGTTTAATCCATAAACGGCGAGGAGGCGGGACTAAACAAACGCTCCAAACACACGTGGGCCTGAAACCGCCGAAGCAGAACCTGCCGTCACACACCTCCCTCATTAGGGCAGGAAGCGTAACCGTCGCCGGCCCAGAGTCTTTTTCCCTGAGCAAACAGGAAACGAAGCTAATCTGCTTTCCAGAATCGGCTGAACGCCACCAGGGAACTTTCCTTTTCCGTCTGAGGCCTCGGCTTCGTCACACGGATTCTTAAAAACCGCATCCTTGTACTTTGTTCATGAGACTCGTACATTTACTTTACATACTGTTTTTTTTTTTTTTAATTCATTAAAAGAGAACTTGAGAAAGCCTAAACTTTACAATACAAAACTCAAGTCTAATCAAACATTCCGTATATTGCACATGAACTCCCATGTAGTGATGCCCACAATCAAACACAACTCCATTTCTATAAATATATAAATAGTTCCATATCAACAAATAAATACGTTTCTGAGCGCTCCACATCTTCTCCGCAGAGTCCGAGTTTGTGGTGGTTGTTTTTAGTGACGACTGTAGTCAACCTGAGCGTTAATCCACAAGGAACATTCCCAGTCCGGAGCCCTTCAGCTCCAGTTTCCAGTTGCTCAGTCCGCTTTCAGGCACCGTCATCTGCGTCAGCAGCTTCTGCCGGTTCACCTGACTGACTGTCCAGCACTTCCGGGTCAGGTGGGTGTCCTGGGACTGAAGGTCCACCTCGCAGGCCAGTTTGTCGCCCACCTGCACCGTCAGCCGCCCGGAGCTGCATCTGCCCTGGTGGGTGCAGGTGAGGTTGAGGTTGATGTAGATGAAGTAGAAGCCAGCCTGCAGGGGCTGCAGGGAGTAATGGTCCCGGTTGAAGTCAAACAGGGATCCTTTGGACGTCCCGTTGCCGTGCTCCACCACGTCCAAGCGCATGGTCTGGGTTGTCAAAACACCTGCAAAGTGGACGAGAATTTGGTCAGAAGGAGCCCCAAACGGCAATTTTCACTGTATTTTCCAGTGAAAAGTAGCAGAAATAGTGATGTGAGAGATTGGAAATAGGCGCCGACTTACTTGAAGTTGCTTCCAGATACACAAAGTTCTCCATCTGTTCAAAAAGAAGAAGATGAAAAGAAAGATGAAGTTGGGAGCGGCAAAGCAGGAAACCGAGCGACCCGGAGCTCCAGGGCGCCGCTACCCACCTTGTACGCAGCCTGGCTGCGGTCTCCCCGCTCCCGCAGGGCAGCAACCCGCGGCTGCCGCAGCCCCGTCGCCACGAAGGCGCCGACAGCCGCCACCGACAAGAAGAGAAGGACGACGGAGACGAGGAGGAAAGCGTCCAGCGGCCGACGAGCGCTCCTCCGAAGGGACTCCACGTCCGCGTCCGCGTCCCGCTGGGCCATCATCCTGTACGAGGCGTCTGCTTGGCCGAAGTTGCGTCCAGAGTTCAGCGATCCGAGCAGCGAGTGCGCGCCAGCCGCGCAGGAAAGGCTCCTTCTGCGCTCTGCGGGGGACCATGCCGGGCTTTTTATAGCCAAAGGGCAGCGATCACACACTTTCAGACACCTTGGAAAAACCCGGAAGTCATGGATTTCCCTCTCGCCTTCTCACGCACGCCCCCCTGCTCGGCTGCCTGCACATGATGCGAGAAAACACGACGACGCGCAGACTTTCCGCACACTGGCTCTGCTGTTACGCAAGCGCGCCAGTGGAAAGCGAAAGGAAAGGAAGAGCTAAAAACACACACACACACAACCGCTCCGTCCTCGCAACGTTCCGAAGGCCGAGTTTTGACTTTTCACCTCCCCGACGAGGAGCCGAGAGCGGCTCCGCCGTCCGGAGGCGCCCCGGACCGGCCCGGGAGACGCGCCAAAGCGGGGACCCCGACGGGCAGAGCGCGGCGGGTTCATGTCACCAATCACATCATATGACCGAGAAATTTACGGGAACTTTCCTCTCTTCTGCGTGTGTGTGCGCGCGCGTGTGCGCGACTCTCTGCGCTGATTTCACTTCAGTCCAACCAAACTCAGATGTTAAAACTGGCGGAAAAAAAGTGGATCAGCAGGGAGAAGGGTGGGAATATGACGGGGGTTTTTTAGTTCTAACTTTTCCTTTCAGGGGCTTGGGGGCCCGACCCCGGGGGCCACGTCCGGGATCCAGCCCACCCAACCAAAGTCTGGTCTGGGAACGGGGCTTCCCTTCGTTTTCCTTTGGGAACCAGTGTTAGGGGACTGTAAGGTCTCTGGGCTCCAGAAAGAGGCCCCGGCAATGTGCAAGAGAAGGTAAAGCAAACGCAGGGCTCCCGCTGCAGTGCAGCCCACGCATGCATGGGTGCATCTGCGTTTCACAGCTAGCTTAACGCTGCGTTTTAAGGTCATGTTTGGGAAATTTCATTACAATTATGTGATAAAGAAAAGCTGTTTGACAGAAAAAACAAAGAAAAATGGTTTTATTGTCTTTTTTCCAGGGGTGGTGGGGCCAACTGTCGCTCACGGGCCCCTAGAATTGTCCCAATAAAGCAGATCTTGTGTTTTCCAGACATGGAGACAACATTCCCGTCCGGCAGAGCCGCTATTGTATGGAATATAAATCCTGGCATCTGAGTCAGAAACTGGAAAACCAGCTGATCTCGACGGGCAGCGCACGCCAGTGTTAAAGAAAACGGACCCACGGAGGCCTGCAGACTGGGAAGAGAAGGGGAAACGTGTTTTACACTAAAAAAATGAATCAGTGAGGCTGATGGCGGAATGAGACTCCATCCCGAACAGGAGGAAACTGGCTCAGAGGAGTGATAAAAAAAGGTTTTGCGCTGTTTATCTCAGTGAGAACATATGGAGGAACCGTGCATTGCTGATCTGATCAGTTACTGTATAAAACCCTCAGGACTTTCCTCGAATGCTCGCGGTTGTGACTAACAGGAAGGCGTCAAGAAGTAAAAAGCGTGGAAGAAAAAAGAGAGAAGCTAATATTACTGGTACTGTTGATGCTGCAAGCCAGTCCACAAAAGCTGCAGCCGGTCACTGCGTCGATTCAAGGTGGCGAAGAAAACGGCTGGAAAACAGACGACAGGTGCCAGCGGCTCCGGGATTCTGATCCCGGCTTCTTCCCCGAGCAGCTCTCCCGTTCTGGTCCCGCTCAGTCATGAACGAGTGTGTTTTTGTTCTTATTCTCCACCTCTAAAAGTGAAAAAGAGGGTGGAAATCACAGTTGTGTAACATTAGCGATGTGTGTGTGTGTGTGTTTTGCATGTGACCCTACTGATGATAGCTATGCTGGATCATTAGCTCGGCCGTTCTTTTGGATCTTTATTGATCAGTTGCAGCACTGTGGACACTTGTTAGCTATTGCACGCCTGTTTTGGACAACAGCAGTAGTAGCTGAGTCCTCGTCTTCATGCTCTCGGAGAATAATCCCACAATCGACCCGTCTGGGGGGCTTTGACCCTGATTTTTTGATTTAAATCCAGCTACGGGGATCATGTGCAGACTCAGGCAGTAACAGTGCACGGTGTGTGTGTGTGTGTGTGTGTGTGTGTGTGTGTGCATAGATGGGGTGTGTTCTGGGGTGTCAGGCTGGAAGACCACCAGTTTCTGGGGCCTCCTCCTCACTCCGAGCTCACTAAACCTTCAGATTAATGAGACTAATGCGAGTAAACGACGTCGCGCCTGTTTGATGTCACTGAAAAAGAGAAAAGCTGATGTCACGACAGTCGGAGGAATCAAAAGAAGTAACGCAAAAAAACCACAAGGATGATGTATCGGAAAGAGAAGAGCCGTTTTAGGAACTGTGGGCGCTGTTTATGTGGTGTGGCGAGGGAAGCGGAACACGTAGCAGGATGATTAAATGCTTTTATCTGTTAAAAAGAGGCTTTACGGTATTTAACAGAAACGTCAGAGTTTGGTAAAGATGATTTAAATCCAACCATCCGCACAGAGAGACATTAAACATCAGACGTCTGCCGGAATGTTACACACACACGAGGATTTTGGGAGGAATGGATGATGAAGCGCACCAAAAGAAGAAACAGAATAGAAAGGACGGCTGTCATGTGGGGATGAGGCAAGTTTGAGGATATATGTTTGCAAACATACCCATTTTCTTACAGACTGGACTTTCAGACGTCAAGAAAACTCTCGAGAGAAAACTCCACGGTGAGGCTCTGGGCTTTCTGAAGAGGAAGTCAAGTCTCAGTTTTCATGTCACTTTTGGAAAGTACAATCTCTCTCTCTCTCTCTCTCTCTGCTCCCTGCTGCCCCCGTAGGAAAGAAAGAACAAGAATAGAAAGGTTTAATCCTTCCCTTCTTTCCTTTTTGTCCATTTCATGTGATGTGGCGAGCAACATCTCCTCAAAGCTCCGCCGCCAGCCATCAGCGAGTGTAACCAAAAAAACACAACTTTTGGGTTGTAACAAGCAGAAATGGATAGAAAGGTAAAAAAAATGAGGCACCAGAGAAGCAGCCCGACCGCTTTTTATTGTGTTTAGCTCGAAAAAGTTCATTTTTTTCTGAGCGCGCTGCCGGTCGCCTCGTGCACGAGCCAGGGAATTCTGCAGTTTCCATGACAACCTTGTCTTTGCCGGGTGGAGCCCGGGCGCTGCTGGAAGCTGTAACTTGTGTAAAGGATGGCGGGAGACAAAACAGTCAGTCAGTCAGACACACACACACACACACACACACAGAAGCCGAGTAGGCGTGTGTGTGTGTGTGTGTGTGTGTGTTCCATGAGGTCTGAAGGAGAGAAAACGCAGACATCAGGCTGCCGCTGTCGTCTCTGCAGTCCTCCATTGACATTGTTGTGACTACCAGCCTGCGTCCACCTCCGTGAAGATGCTTCCTCTCCTCCTCCTCCTCTTCTCCTCCACCCTTCCACACACCCTGCCGCCTCCCGCTCCGGTTGGAAGCGGAAAGATATCCACAGATTTGTCCGTTGGAGGGCCGTGGAGTCGGGAATCTGCTGCCGGGACCAGAGGAACTGGAAAGACGAACCCAACTTCTCTCCTTTTTATTCTCTTCTATTTTTAGTTTCTGAGTAATTCGACATTGCTTTTGACACAACTGTTGGACATTTCCTCATTCCAACCATCCAACTT
>CAAE01014786.1:656036-689150 GCA_000180735.1 Tetraodon nigroviridis
GGAAGTCTCGTGGTTGAAACGGGAGATAGAAGCAGGAAGGAGCCGCGCGCTGCCGTGTGGTCAATCATCTGTGGCCTTCGTCCTCATCGTCACGGTTCCGACCTTCACTCGCTTGGAGCCTTTGGATGAGGGTCTTCCTCCTCCTGCCTGGTTTCTATGCCCCGATCACCACCGCCCTAGTCACAGGCTGGTCACGCGCTGCATCTGTCCGTCATCGCCCTCGGAGGAGGCGGGCTCTGGCGCGTAGACGGCCTCTCCGTTGGATGCCAGCGGCGGCGGCTGGTAGAAGGTCTGCAGGTGGTTGGGCCGGGGGCCGAGCGGGGGCCGCCCCAGGCTGTAGGGGAGTTCTAAGGTGGGCCGCTGGGGCGGCCCGCTGGGGCTGACCTCGTCCGGGCCTTCGGGGCTGCTGTCGGGGTAGGAGAGAGTGGGCGGGGAGGTGCGGCTGTAGAAGCGAGGGGGGGAGCTGCTTCGGCTGTACGCCTGGGGGGGGTGCTGGGGGTACAGACTGTTCGGAGGCGAGTGAGCGTCTCGGGACGTGAAGATGTTGGTCGGCGGGGAGCTTCGGGGGAAAATACTGAGCGGCGGCGAGCCGCGGCTCGCCGGGGTAGAGCGGGGAGGGGTTGGAATCTCGGGCATAGATGGGCGAGGAGTCGGGGTCCAGGTCCAGGTCGGGGGTCAGAGGCAGGGCAAAGCCGTCCGAATCTTCTCGGTCTGCGTGGGAAGCGAAGGGAGCCCCTTTTCCTTAAATCCAGACCCCTGTCTTTGGTCTCAAACAGGAAGGGCTCCTCCTTGTCCACGTCCACCCCTCCCCTCCACACGTCCACCGCCCTTTCCTTCGGTTTCTCGTGCTCCCATTCACTCCCAGACCTCCACCTGTCTCTGTCCTTGACGAAGAAAGATTCGTCTTTCTCTCTCTCCATCCCGCCGCGCCATCCATCAACCCCAAAATCTTTCTTCTGCGTGATGAAGGTCTCCCCCTGCTGCGTGTCTGCTCCGGCCTGCCACACCTCCACCTTTCCCCCTCTCTTCTCCAGTAAGTGCGACTCTTCCCTTCCTCTCTCCACGCCGCCTCGCCATTCATCCATTTCTCCGTCTCTCATCTGGGGCGCAAAAGGCTCATCCCTCCCCCTGTCATTTACTCCCCTCCAGTCATCCATCATTCCCTCTCTTTTGAGGAGGAACGTCTCATCCAAGTCCCGGTCCTGGTTGCCTCTCCACGCCTCCATGCCCGCCTCCCTCTGCTTCATCAGCAGGGGCTCCTCCAGAGCGTTGTAGAGCGGCTCCGACTCCTGCGGGGGCGGAGGCGGGGGAGGCGGGAGGGGCCTGTCTCGATACCTATCTCTCTCTCTCTCCCTGTCTCTGTCCGCCATTCCGGCGGAATCCCCCGCGTTGCGGTGGCGGGACAGCGTGCCGGGCGTCCTGCTGAGGGTGGCGTAGGGCCGTGCCTGAAGATCCGGGGGACGCGTCTGCTGCCGCTCCGCTGCTCCTCGCCGACCCAGAGTGCCCTGCAAGGCCCTGTCTGCATCTTTTAGCGGCTCGTGCGACTCGCAGTCTCCAGGAACGCGGGAATGCGACCAGCCGTCTTGTCCGCGCATCGTGGAATGCGTCTCGGCGTCTTGCGTGTGCTGCTTGACATGTGACCAGCCCTCCTGGCCAGTGCGGCGTGTGCTTGGGGTAATAGTTGCCGACCAACCCTCTTGGGGCAGCTGTGCGTGCGGAGTTAAAGTGGTGGCGTGAGTGAGCGCTGACCTGTGGTGAGGCCTGGCCAGGCTCCCGTAGCGCTCGGGGGGGACGGGCATCGCCACCGAGGGCCTCAAATTGCTCTGCACGAGCTCGGAGATGATCATCTTTTCCAGAGCCGCGGCGTCGGACAGGTTACGACGCATCCCGGCTCCGCCTCCCAGCTCTGCGGCTCCGTGAGGGGTGAGGAGGCCTGGGGAGATCTCGTCGCCTCCCATTCCAACGGCTCCCTCCCTTAGAAGGTCGGCGCTGCCCACCACTCCAGCCCGGGAGCCGGGCGTCGTCCCCAGCCCGTGCAGGGTGAAGGTGTTGGGCGTGTATCCTCCGTTGAGACAGACGCTGTCTACTCCGCGGGAATCCTGGCTCTGTGACACACCACCCTCTGTTGAGGGACACAGGGAGACTCCAGTGAGCAAAGACAGACACAAGAAGTTCCACGGGTGACCTCATGAATGAAGGTGAAAGCGCTCTGAACGATGTCTTTGACCAGCTTGGGAGACTGATTCCGCTCGCCGATGAAATGCTTACTTATGCTGCCAAATGTGTCAGATGTGTGTTATGTCAGCATGGTCGGTGGATATTTACAGCGTGCTAAAACTGCACAGGTTGTTCATGAATCACAAAGTGACGCTCGGTGATTTGGATGAGCACAATAAAGTATGAGAGCTCATACTCGGTTTGTTTCTGAAGGTTCCTACTGCTCCACGTTAGGACAGAGGGACACAGAAGGACAGGGTCAAAAACATTTAAAGGACAGACATTCCAAGGTTCTAAGTAAAAAAAAACAAAAACAAAAAACAACAAAACAAAACAACACTGAAACTAAAACTGAATAAAACGAGACTTGCAAAGTGCTCTGGTCACGTGTGAGTTAAGATAAACTACGAAAAAAACATACAAGTTAAGGCAGGTGCACAAGGTAAGCTGGTAAAACTGATAGGACGGTTCTAAAATGTACCTGTGGCGGTGAAGGGCTGATTGTACCCCTGAGCTAGCATGGTGTCATAGGGAGACGCTCCGGCGTGAGTCTGCAGCACCGGGTTAGTCAGAAAGTGGTTCCCTAAAGGAGCTGCAGACGGAGAGCCGGACAGGTCAGAAACGTTTGGGAAGAGAACAGGCTGACATTTGAAAAACAGATCATGTCTACCTCGGTTCAGCGTGGGGGTGTTGTTAACATCTGCAGCTATGAAGGATGACTCAGTCTGCCTGCGGACAGTATCGTTCCACATCCTCCTGATACGACTCTGAAAGAAAAATTCCCAGTAAGGACAACAGTGACGCAATTGTGCAGCTACGGTGTGGCGAGGCCAACCTGTCTGTTCGCGGTTGCACGCCGACTCTGGCTGCTGGTGTAGCGGCTGTTTGAGCGGAGGGCCGCGCCCTTCACCGAGTCTGGTGAGCTGGAAGAAGAAGTGATGCAGCACTGCGAGAGTCGCAGGCATCTGCTGTAGTCTTTCTGACCCTGCCGGGGATAAACGCCTGCGTTAGACACCGCTGGAGTTGTTCCCCACAGATTCCTGCAGGCAGCTGCTCAGACAGACCTTTCTGGCCAGGGTACAGTGCAGAATTGTAATAAGAAGGGCCTGAGCCGTGTTGAGGGAGGAGAAAAGGTAAGCCAGAAGCAGAGATGGAGCAGACAAGAACATCAGGCCTGAGGACCAGGTGACGCTCTGCAGGAAGAGCAGAGTCAGGGAGCCCACCGCCCACGCCCTGCAGACGCCAAGGAAAGTACAACTCAGTGGTTGTTGCTGTTGTTGTTGGAAAGGGCAATGTCACAACCACACACAAAGTCTCAGCTCCACAATGCGCAGGTGACGCTGCGCATTGTGGAGCTGCAAAATAGGAGAAACAGAGCATTGAAAGTTTTGTCACGGCTGTTTTCAGTCATGGCCGATTGGACTTGATATCCTCTGTGAATGCTGCAATGCAGCGTCTATTTAATCCTAAATAATCCACTTTGTTTGTTGCTTTACCATTAATTAAATGTCAAATTTAACAACATTAACAGCAGATATATCGGGTACGGAGGCACTTTTGTCGAGCCCAAGGGCATCGCACCCAAAACACGCCAAAAAATGACGCTAGGATCAATAATTTCACAATTTATTTTCGCCTTTAATACTTTTTCCTACCTCAGATTGTCATGGCGACCAGAGTCTGGCTTTAAATCAGCGGTGCTGTGCATTCTGTGTAGGGTCATCACCAAGACAACCAGGTTCAGCTAGGACAAAATGTACGAAGGACACAGTAAATAAAAGGTTTGAGCTTGAACAGCATCTCCACGGAGGCACAGACTCACCGTGATGACGGCACCAACAGGCCCCAGAAAACTCCAGATGAAGTAGTTATCAGAGCGAAGCCAGCATCTGCGCATATGCAGACAAATAATTAGGAGGTAAATTGTGAAGACTGGGTTAAATTAGGCAGAATGGAAAAAAAAAAAAAACCCACTTACGCAGTTTTGGAGCCATAGCCTCTGAAGTCTATGGCTGCAGACACGGCCACCACCAGCCCAGGAATGGAGTAACCACACAGGTAAAAATACTTCCTTCTGGAATTATGACCTTCAAATACTTCCCGCTGTAATAAACAGAGTTCTACACCTTCCAGACACAGCCAGCAAAACACTGAGAGCAGGGAGAAGTGCAGCAGGCCAGCTGTGATGGAGCACACAACCTGAAAAAGGGCCATCGCAATACACCATTAGTATCCACCACGGCTCTACACTTGAGGTGTAGTCGAGACTGGATCGACCACAAATCTCCCACCGTGTACTGAGTCCTGTTGGCACCAAGGATGAAGAGCAGCTCGGTGATGACCAGGTTGGCCCACAGGTTGCAGTGGATGGTGCTGTGGTCTGTGTGCCAAAGCGCTCCCTGGCAGCAGAGGGTGGTAAGGCAGGTGAGCAAACACACCAAAGCCACCGAGATGCCGACCCAGCAAACCACAAAGACCAGAAGCTCCTCAACACCAGCTCCAAACTGTAAAGAAAGGCCGTCCGGAAAAGAACACAGGGGAGAAATACGCTGAGTGTGAAAAGACAAGTGCATACTTTGTGTGTGAATCATGCTATTGTTGTGTAACCAATTATTACATAATGTTTATTGAAATTAGTGAAGACGTGAATTACAGGAACAAAAACAAAAATAATTTGTCAGAAGTTACGCACAGCGGGTTGCTCGTAAGTCATGAGGACAGCATAGCTGGAGAGGTGGTTGCAGGCACAGGTTGTGTGTGTATTGTTGGTGTGTAATAGACGGCAGCCCTGTGTGGACCACCTGCCATTCCCAGAGACACCCGATGAATTCCAGAAAGAGCAGTTGGGACCAAAGTGGTTGTCCAGCTGTGTAGATAAACCAACACACATAAACATTAGCTGCTTGTTAAAGTACAGAGGTACGGGATGCTGAGGGTGGCGCATCTGATCCATCCCAACAAACGTTTAAAAAGAGAGTTGAAGAACGTTCCAACTGCACCTGGAGGTGCCTGAGGGTGAAGATGACCGGCTCAGAGAGGTACACTCTGTTAGATCCTCTGTGCACGGAGGCGGAGATAACGTGGGAGTTAACCACCAGGGTCCTGCGTCTTGTGTCAGAGCCCTGCCCTAGCCCCAGACCCAGTCTCAGGGTCGAGTTTTGAGTGGTCAGGAAGGAGCCCAGGTTCTTGTAGAGCGTGAGGACCAGCTTCACTTGACCTGTGGAGCAAGGGAAGAAAGAGTGATTTTACCAACGCTTTGCCGAGCTCTTTTAATATTCCGATTGTGTGCAACAGACCGTTGCTGCTGTATTGTTGCAACGCCAGCGCTGAGATCTGCAGGATGCTGTCACTGTCGTAGGAGTGAGGGAAGGTCAGGTCCTGCATGTCTGCCTCAGTGTTCAGCACGTACACCTCCAGATCTGGGTACACAAAACGACACATAGAAGAAAAGATAACAAAGTTCAGACCCATACACACGCAGACACAAACACACACAGACACAAAGACATACCAACATTTGGAGCCCTGTCGCTGAAACGTCCTTCGTAGAGATTGTTAGCCAACAAAAATGCTCCTTTTTCCACCGCATCTAGCAGCAGGGATGCCGAGCGTGACTGGTCGACGCTGTTCATATCAGCCCAAGACACCAGTGCCTCAGGACCCAGCAGGTTATCAACAGTCTGAACGACCGCCTGACAGGAGACGAGACACGACATTTTTCTTCAGGCACCTCATCACTGCGTATTTACGAGCAGCTAAGGCTGTCGCTGCCTTACCTGGACATAAGCTTTACACGTGCGCTCCCTCTTCTGCAGCTGAAGGGGAGAAAAGCACCCAGTGTTCATCACAGATTTCATTTCAAAGGTCACGTTCAAATCTCCCTCGACAACATGCACGTTTTACCTTGTTGTAATTGCGTGCTGCTGACTCTCTATTGGCTGGTCTCAAGGCCTGGAGCTGGGAATCCAGGACATCCAGTAGCTGCTCAACTAGCCTGACAGACATGCTGACGTCACCGGCATAGATCAGCCCACGCGTTAGGTTGACCAGCTCGCCAGCGATGTTGGCTGCGTTCTCCCCACTCTTAATCTGTTTTGAGGCAGCATGTTTATAATGTCAAATATTTTGACATTTACAAAAGAAGATTGCTGGCTGGCTTTAGGCCATTTATGTGTGTGTCTGGCTGCACTGGTGACTAACCTTCTGTGCAATTTGGCTGACCCAGGGAGAAGTACAGTTGGAAAGGTCAGGTCCTCTGGAGCTCCAGCCCACCGGAGACTGCATGCACTGATAGGAGGCTATACCTGCAGAGAGGGACAGACAGAACTCATGTTGCTCTAAAGAGTTTTGGCAGCTGAGGCGTTTCAACACAAAATGATCCGCGGTTGTGTGTCGGAGACTCCCTGATTTGTCACCACTGTTATAATGCTGAAAGTCACAACTGATACTCCAACTGTGTCTGATAGGAGGGCGTATAGACATGCTATTTTAGGTATTAACACTTTCCAAAAAAGTGAGCAAAGCAGTTTACACCAATGAAATCGCTAAACATACTTATTAACATGAAATATGCAGAAACAGCATCACTGTTCTTTTGGCTATTTTCGCTCTTAACGAATCCCTCAAAATTCAAGGCGGATTGGGCTGATTGGAGTGGCTTCTCCAGTAAGTCAATAACATCCCTGCAACAGTCTCACTATAAGGTGTGTTCAATGACAGCAATCCTGATGCCTATATTTATCTTCATAATCAGCACGAGAGCTTCGGCTCCAGTGGGACACTAAGCTGCAGGCGGCTGCACAGTGACAGAAGAGTGCGCCTTATATCCTTCTTCCCTCTCCTCTACCAGCAAGTTCAAAGAGAGGACACGCGACTCCATTTCAGATGGAAATATGATATGGGCGAACGCATGCAACTGCAACACTGCGCACGCGGCTTCAGGGGCATATTTATAAATCGACCTACCCAGGGAGCCTTTAGGGCAGGGCCTCTCCACCGTCTCTCCCATTAGGGTCGGCGGCCATTGCACCCCTCGTGCCACCCGACCCTCGCAACCGCCCACCTGACCTGATCCCCCTGGATCCAAAGGGACACGTAACGGTGGTCGCGGCGTCAGCGGGACCATAGCTGTTATGGGCCGTTGATCAAAGGGTCCCCGGTTGATGACACCGATGGGGTGCGAGGCTGACGGCCTCGCCGGGCTCAAAGCGACAGTGGCCGTATAAGAACGGACTGTGGTCATCAGAGAGGAGAGGGGACCTGCGGGGGACAGAATTACCGTTGATTTATCCATAATGGCCAAATACAAATGGCAACTTGCTCCACAAACCCTTTGTAGGTGGTGGCGGTGTAAACTGCAGCGGGTATCGCAGCACATAGTAGTTATTCCAGACATAAAGCTGGTTGTCTCTGGGGTTGTAGTCGATCGATGAGATGTACTGATAAGGGTTGGGGAACGGGATTTGGACGGGCAGCTCTTGTCCCCGGCTGGTGTCGTAGGCATAGACCACCATGTCGCTACCGGCTCGCCCCTCCGTCTGCCCCTCATCGTCCTGGAAGACTGAGCGCACGGCGTATAGCACGCCGCAGGCCATGAAGGCGTTACTTGCCCCTCGCTTGTCGAATCCCGTGGCCCAAGTACCCTCGAAACGCAAGGTGTATGGATTCACCTACGAGACAACAAAGAGGAAGGGAGGCAGGAGGACTCGGTAAATCCTTTTGCCGTCCTTCATTTTATAGCCCTGCCTTCATCTGTCATCACGCACCTGGCTGACCACGATGCGTCCGTTATTGGCTTCCGTAGAGTAGATCACCCACAGGCCGTTCTCATCCACCGCCAAATCGATGTCGGACTTCCCTCCCCAGCGGTACGGAGAGGTATCGTGGTAGTTGGCATTGACCACCACTGCTTCGCCACTCTTGATGCGTGTCCGCAGGTCATATTTAACCAGGTTGCGCGTTCGCTCTTTGTTATAAAGCACGGCACCATCATACACCACGAAGCCTGTCCCGTCCACCCCGGCTGGGCACCCTACCGGAGCAGTGTGACATGAAGATTAGCATAACAGTAGAAAAGAAATCACATCACTCGTTTGCTCATCATTGCACATAAGTTGAAGGTAAAAAGAGCTGGGCTCATTTGCTAGAGACAGAAAAGGTGCCAGCCCCAACTCCAGGACAAGTTTAAACCCAATCATTAATCATTCATTTACCATTTTAAAGCTAGTTCAGAAGGTAAATGTTTTCAAATTGATTGAGGTAAATATGATTGCTTCTCTGGGCTGGTACTCACAATTGTTTTTATATATGAAAAAAAAAAACAAAAACGTAGCTTCACTTCACAACCCAAACGATTGCTCTGTGTGTGCTGTTATTCTGATCCCTTCCAAAGCGGAACACTTATCCATAGTATGGCCTATTATGGTCCTGTGGTGCTACACACACCCCATGACTCACTTATAGGTTGTGGTGGCTCTATTTTGGCGGTAATCATCCCAGGAGGCGTACTCGTACAGCATTTCTGTCCGATATGGAGTCCATGGCATGACATACAGCCGGTCGCCAGCCTGCAGTGGGTCCTTGCACCACGCACCCGACTGATGCTCTGCCTCCAGGAGGGAGGAGGCTGGCTGGATGCTGAGCAGAGAGCCCGGGCACACGAAAACTGGAAGGTGGGAGTTAAGAGGGGGAGACAGAAGGATGTGAAGAAGAGACAGAGTAAGTGAGAAGAAGAGCAAGGGCACATGAGGGAGAGAAAAGAGTGGACAGACGCCAGAAGCAAATGTGGAGAGAAAAAGGATGGATGTGCGATTTGGATGCGTTTGATGTAGCAAGAAGAAAAAAGATGAGGAGAAAAAGAGAGGGATTTAAAACACCTGTGCTGGTCTCGAGAGGTGAGCAACAGAAGCGATGTTAAAAGTGTTGAAAATCACACACTGCTAGTGTGTGGTGATTTACACAACGGGGACACTGCAATGAAAGGTGTGAGTGTGTCCGAGTGTGCCTCGTGTATATGAGCATGTGTGTGTGTGTTGATTTGGGTTAGTGCAACAAGAGTGAAAAAGAGTGTGAGGTAGAATCAGGGACGCAGAGGGCGGGGCTAAATTTTGCCTTGAAGTGAATGAGAGGGCAGGTTAGTTTAGGTCGGGCACAACGATTGGTCCACCCACATGTCAATAACTGTATGGACACGTATACTTTACGGTCACACACTGGCATGCAAACAGGCATGCACACACGCACTCGCACACTCACGCACTCACACAGATAAGTGGTGCTTGGTAAGCACACATCCGGACGAATAAACTGTATAATCACACACATTTGGTCTGAGTTTTCCTATGAAGATAAATAAGGGGCTCTTCCTATAGGGGAAGAAAAAGGGAAAATAAGCATGAGGATGTTCTGAACACAAGGAAGGACTGCAAAGAAAGGAAGAGAGAAAGAAAGAGAGAAAGGAAGAGAGTTTAAGACTGCGAGCACTGAGAGTCCATTTATATGAAGTTAGATGAAGGATTCTTGAAAATGGACTAAACTGAATTTCTTCCTTTTTAGGAAAAGTAAAGCCGTGAGCAGGAACAGCTTTTAATACTGTTTTCCTCCACTGAAGATGCTTCTTGTTTACTGCAAGCCAATGGTTGTTTGGGCTGTGATGTAATAGATCAATTAGAAAAACAGAGGTCCAACACTTTTTATCAATAATTATTGATCACCCTCCTGTGCTCGACTGTGCAGGTAAACATACTGACTGAGATGGAGCAGAAGTGAAAGAGGAGGAGGAGGAGGAGGAGGAGGAGGACAGGAAGAAACTGCAGACAGAGACGGAGCAAGTGAGAAAGAGAAAGACGAGGTGCAGAACCTGGATAAAAGAAGGGGTTTCCGTACAACAAGAGATGGATAAAATGGAACAAAATTAACGGTGTAGAAAATGAAAAAAGGAGGGGCAACATCCAGCATGACTACGAAACAACGTCCTAAGGTAGGAGGAAGAGAGAAATGGTCGGAGAGAGGATAGAAGAGAGGAGAGGTGGTTCGGGGTAAGGAGAGATCAAGATGCTACAGTGTATTGTCTTTACCTTTTTGGTCCACTTCTACTCAAGCATAGGAAAAAAAGAGGGAGAGAAAGAAAGAGAAGTCAGGGTGAAGAAGAGAAGTGAAGAAAAGCAAGTAAGAAAGCAGGAAGCAAAGAAAGCAGGAAGAAGAGCAAGAAAGGAAAGGAAAAGGAGAAAAAGAAAGAAAAAATGCACAGATAAAGACTTTTGGAACCCATTCTCACCAAAAACATTATAGTTTACTTAAAAGAATGAAGCACACAAGACCCACAGTATCCCACCACCACCCCCACCCCCCCCACCCAACCCATCCTGTGCCCCCCACTCCCCTCTTCCCCCTCCCCTGCCCTCCCCCTCCCCTGATCTCCTCCTTCCCTCAATCAGGCTCCTGTGGAGAAAAGAGAGCAACTCCCGTGGTGTGAATCTGCAAAAGGAAAACACACTACACACATGCACTTGCATGTGTGCAAACCTGCGCACACGCGGGCACCTCTCCATCCAACTGTCTTTTAGTATTTTGCACGCATGTAAACGCACTCTCCCTAAGGAAAAAACATCTATCCGTTGGTCACTGAGGGACATCAGAGGTTACGAAACCAAAATAAAAACCTAAAACGTAGCTTGATAAAAATACATTAAATCTCTTTTTTGTTGCAGGCACATGCACAATTTTTGAAATGTGTGTGTGTGTGTGTGTGCGTATGCATGTACGGTGTATGCAGCTATGTTTAGACATGGTCATTTACACACATGTACTACATACATTCATGCTAGGCTAGTTTCTACTTTACTGTAAATACTGCAGACATGGACTTACTGTAAGGGACGCACTCGTACTGGATCTCAAGGTACTTGTATGTTCCAGGACAGGGGTCCGGGAAGACGTCCACCCCCGCAACCACCACACACTGAGTCCTGTTGTTACACCTGCAGGTCAGGTCATGGATGGATGGATGGATGGATGGATGGATGCGATGACAGAATGAAACCAATGAGAGAATGATTAACAGACAGGAAAGGGGAAGCAAAGGGCGCTTCATTTATCTACTCTGCCTCTTGCTGAATATTGATCAGCTCTTCTAGGAAAACACTGCTGAGTACACACCTAATGGTGTGTGTGTGTGTGTACGTAATCGGCTGGAGAGATGCACACACGCATGACACATAATACAGACATTGCAGAGACTAAGGGTTCGTTTTCTGACCGATAACCATGGGCAAAATACACGTGTGTCAACACACACACACTGAAGTGTTTCCATTACAGCAAACTGCTTTCAGGACCTATGCTAACACGGCGTACCGCCCAAAGCATACACACCTCTGGGCCATAATCTTGAGTGCGTCGGGGAGGTAACACTGTGTGTTCTCCATTTGGAAGGGGTCTGCATCACAGATTTTGTCATCAGTGCGTCCATAGTTGGCGGTCTCCACCATGACCACGTCACTTCCTGGGCAACGGAGCTCTATGGGGTAACCTTCGCACGCCAGTTCCCTGCGCAGGAGCCCGAAAGGCATGGCAGCACGGGACATGGCTGCAAATGAAGAGTGGAGGCGGGGTAGGAGTGATCAGATAAAAATAAAACCAGCTTGCTGTTTCCCCTCCATTTTACTCTTTATTCACCCAGGAGTTTTTCACCTTTTCATTGAGCACATCGACGCCTCGGCTTCACCGTTCCAGACACTTATCAGTGATCTGGCGACGATAATCTGCTGATGCAGTTCTCACACGGCTGAATCACACAACTACAACGCTGACGCAAACATACCAGCAGTGAACGTTTTCCTTTTCCCTTCTTACATCCAGTCGCTCTGTAATACTACAGATGGTGGTGAATGCTGATGTGGATGTTCCCACACGGCGAACAGAGTGTGATTACTGGCAATATTTACACACTCCACTCCGACACCTTCGTGTTCCGTGTGCATCAGTGGTAGCTGTATAGAGTGGGTGTATCGCTGTATCTGGTGATTAGTAACAGGGCCCATACATCTGGCTGTAAGAAACAGTCTGACAAGTGTATTATCTCCCCCTCAAAGAACGGTTGTCACATCTCTCACCTTTGCGATATTAATCCACATGAAACCGGGCTTACTGAGGAAAATCACATTACCATTCCTTAATCTGGTTGTTCAGCTGAGTGTTTGGAAGATCTCAGCACGGTGTTGTTGTGTCTGTGTGAGGGCTAAACCCAAACAGCACGTGCTATTAGAACATGGTGCCTAATGGATAACCCAGACACACTTTATCGCTAAGCATTTATTAGCAAACAGGTGGGTCAGAATATAATTTATAGACTAATCTCTGCCTACTGATATTGCCTATGAATATTAATATTAGAAACTATCAGAGAGAGAGAGAGTGAGAGAATATACTGAGATGTGTAACCACATTAGAAAGAACTAGAGGTCTACTTGGTACTCTTCCATTAGCAATTCCCGGTACCTTTCCCGTAGCCAGGCTCCCAAACATGCCAGAGTCAGGCCGAATGTGCGTTGTGCTGTCAGGTGTCAGCACTAAGCCCATCAGGTGATGTAACGTTTCTATTTAAAACGAGCGTGGGCGGAAAAAAGATCTGTGTGTTCGCCACGTGCCAGAACTGCCCTTTGTAAACAATATAAAAAAACCTGTTATGGATTCATTTTCTCTTCCGTTATTTGGCCGTGGTCCTGCTCTGGGCAGCTGCTTTCCATTTTGGCACATTTGGGTCACACTCAACAAAATGTCAGAGCATCATCGTGTCATTGCGCTATGCCAGTTTACCCATTAAGACAGATGGTTAAACAACAGCCAATAATTTAACAGGCCTGGGCCCCCCGTTAAGGATCCCTGGCGTCTACCAGGGACAGCCCCAGCGGAACCAACGGATCACCTGGTTGTAACAGCGCCAGTACCCTCACCATGGTGTTATCCCCGTGCTGTGACGCTCACCTTGGCTGGAAGGGTCAACGTATGACAGAAGAAGAGCACACACCCCCAGGAACCACAGTGACACGGCCATACTGGGAGGGAAGAATTAGGACGTTACACCAGCAGCCACGATAGAAGAGCCTGGAAGGTAAGCAGCAGAAGCCAGAGTGAAGACCTGTGTTTGGCGTTTGGGCGCGGAGCCGGGGCTGGGTGGGTGATGGATGGTCTTCAGCACATTCTGACAATGAAAGAGTGCATCAGAGAAAAGCCATCAGGAGGAGAGAATAGAGCCAGGCCAGGAACAACAGATAACAACTGAGCACTTGCAATTGCAGCAAAACTCGCCTCCGTCTGCTGTTACCATGGTGACAGCAGAGCGGGAGAGTGGGAGGAGACGTGTCAGGTGTGTGTCTGTGTGTTTGTGAGTAAAAGAGCGCTACGTGTTTTAAATCCAGAATTAGCTTCAAGCGACGATGGCCGCTGACCCACAAAAGTCTTAATCTTTCTACCCACGGAAAAGGGGGGGGAGAGGGAGAGAGAGAGAGAGAGAGAGAGTGTTTTGGTCACTTTATTAGTAATGATAAATATCTTAGAGCGTGTTAGCGAAGGACCTGTGTACCAGAGGAGTCGGAGTCACCGGAGAACAACGGTAACATGACTCCTGCCAACAGGCTGACCTGTTGGCCCTGAACAGAATGGATTATGGAGGCTCAGCTGTATCATAGAGGCCATCATGTTTATTTGTTCCAGCTGAGCATTGCAGTCTGCTGCCGTGTGTACGTGATCTCCAGACCATGTGTGTGTGTGTGCGTGTGTTCCCGTTTGTGTACACACATATGTGTTTATTTAAAACTTGCTGTTCTCTCCATCTTCCTGTTTGGTAATAGTGGCAGACAGATTTAGGTCACTTCTCAACAAACGTCCAACATGCACACATTTGTGCTCATACATGGCTTGTGCACAAACACACACGCGCGCACACACACACGCACACAGATTGAGAATGTTTTCATTACACACAGATGTGTACACATGAACAAAAACCGTCTGATCTCATCCAAACCCTGATGGCGGAATGTTCTTTGCCTTCCAACCTCCCATTCCTCCTCCAACCACACACACTCGCACACACACCCTCAAGTGTTGATACAGAGTAAGTGGAGCAAGGACACTGATGGGCCCTGACAAAGCCACACACACACACACACAGTCCTCCTGTTTTCAGCACCAAGCGCCCTGCCTGAAACCAAAATCGGGCCCCAGGCCCCTGGCCGGCCTACTTGGATGAAAAGCATTTCCTTAGACTGTGTGATTTGTGGCCCTGAGGTGAAACGCATTTAACGCACACATACACATGTAAAAAGACATCCACTATTAACAATGAGAATAAATTTATTTGTGTGCCTAACGGTATTACTATCCACACTGTGTGGTGTGTGTGTGTGTGTGTGTGTTTGGGGGTGCCGTTTGCTACAGAGCTAATGATGCCTCACGGCTGGATTGCTACAAAGGCCAGATTTACAAAACAGTCTCAAGGAGGTGTGTTTGTAATGGAAAAGTGTGTGTGTGCGTGTGTGTGTGGCGGGGGGGAATGAAGGGATGAAGACAGATTTTTTGCAGCACAATATCCAAAACATATCGACTGTAATGTTTAATATAATCAGACTGGGAGCAGGTGTCAGAGGCCATGGAAGTGCCCCCCTTTGCCCCGATCTACAGCCCCTCCGTGGCTCTGGAGCCGCGTTTGTCGGGCTGATGTGAGGCTTTGGGGGATGGAGGTGCCGGCCTCTGTCAATCATTTGGCTCGCTGTTGGTGCAAATGCAGGCACAGCTCTATGCTGCACTACCCAGGATGGAGAATGCTGTAGGAGTTATCGAGATCATCTCTTAAAAGCAGTCTTCAAAGTCACCCACTTTTTATGAAGCCAAGTCGACTGTTAGAAAGTGGAAGTATATCCAGCAACAACACCTAGCATTGTAATCCCAATCCCGTTTGGGCGTGTTTACCTGCCGCTTTGGGGCTTTTTGGTGAGGACTTTGCCTGCTCTCCTCCTGGAGTCCAAAGACATGGATTTGGGGGGGCTACTCTAAAAATCACCTTTGGTGCCAGAGTTAGCGTGAATGGCCGTTGGTCCCCCATGCTAGCCCCCGCGGTGAGCTAGCAACCTGTCCGGGCTGTGTCGCACCTTCCATCCGTAGGGTTTGAGGCCCCGTCTGGGCGTATACGGCAAAGTTTTGTTGTCATATCGGCTTTTCGTGAACCCGTATACGTTCATTTTTAAAACACCTCTCAGAGTGGATAATTCCTAAAACGTTCCTATTTATCTTTTTCCACTCGCTACTTCCTTTAACCGCGCATGCGCAAACCCACCATAAGGCGACGCTACAGCACCACCTACCGCCCGGTTCTAGGTATGACAGCGTTTTCGTGTGAACGCAAATATTTCTTGAATGCAAACAGTTTACGCAAAAAAAACAAAGAGGGTCAAAGGAAAAAATTAATTTTTTTCAATTTGAATTTTAAAAATGACACTGTGAACTAAGAATGGATGTTATTTGGTGCCGTCACATCGCATCCTCTGTGCTGCTGCAGCATCCTGCAGCATCTCCGGTTGAACAGCGGTGCAGGAGGATGGAGGATGTGCCGACTGAAACCTGAGAGCCTGGGTGTAGCTGCTGTCTACTGTTTCCACTAACACGATGGAGATATCAACACATCTAATTTGTTTTCCTAATCAACAAGAATCTAGAAGTTATTGAACATCCTCACTCCTACAGTGTTCCAAAAGAATTCATTTTAATGTTTTCTAATTTTTCTTGATGTAAATTATAATTACAGCTTTACATGAATTCACCATTAAACCTTTTGTTGCATTTAGATGAGTGTAAACTTAACAATCAAGCCCACAATCAGATGGAATCATCTCAATATATAATTATTTTCCTAAAAATAGAACTAATTGTTATTAGGATTATATTAATCTACTGTAATATTATACATTTTGAATATATATATTAGTGGTTCCATTTATTGAATTTAATTTTAAATGTCTGAGCTTTCGATTCATCTGCTTTGGTCAAGAGCAGATGAGAAATGGTGCACATTCCTGAGAATAAAAACATAACATATCTGGCGTTCCAGCCGCCTGTTGTCAGTAAAGACTGTTGCCTCATCTGGAAGACATCTCTCTGTCGTCACAGCAGCTTTCTCTCCATTACAGGCCTGGAGATGCTGTGTTAGTGTGTCTGGGAACAACACAGCAACATGTGACAGTCAGCATTATTTTAATCACTACATTACCTCCAAACAGATGTCACAGGATGCTCTTTGTTTATTCTACCTAAATGGCAGAGTATATCTTTACATCAAATGATTTCAATCTCAAATTAAGAGCTACAGTTGCCAGTTTAATTTGAGCAGGTATGGCGATTGTGAAAACGGGTGGTGGGAGTTACTCTATATCAGAGGGGCTGACTTGTATCCCGCGTTTACGTCTGCACGCGTTGGTTCTGTTGCCTGCAGAATCTGTCAGTCTGAGGCCATTTCAGCACCTGGATGCGGCACCGAGAGGCGATCTGATCACCTGGAGGTGTGCCGAGGGGTCACGGCTGCACAAACGTGCTTGTGTCTCCTCGATGCACAGTCGGCTGGTGGTGGTGGGGTGACGGTGGCTGGTGGTGGTGGGGTGGGGGGGGCTCACAACAGCTTTCTTTGCATCCATGTACAACAGGCTTCGCCGCAACCCCCATGCAACAAAGATCTATATCGGCCATTTGCAGCATTGTTAACTCACCAAACACGGACTCTTGTGGTTATTTTTACGTGCTCATGGAACACATTATAATTTTGCACATTATAACACCCCATCTGGGTTCCAAATGCTCTGCAGTGATGCAATAGTAATTGATGACACCCTGGCGCATAGAATTCACGCCAAATCTCTATTTGTTAATCTGAGTAAAATCCCAGAAAAATACAAGAAAAGGAATGATTTTCATATTTAACAGGACATATTGTAGTAATTTACAATAAAGACAAAGAGCTCTTAAAATCTACTATATTTTAAATAAATGTGATATTATTTTTTGTTACCTTAAGTTCTAAGAAACATTAATTTTAACATTTCTCTATTCATGGGGTTATAGACAGCCTTTTCATGTACTAATTAATGTTTCCATCTCAAGCGAGGCTGGACACTAGCCGCAGCATTATGAAGTGAAACAGCAGCCGATGCTAATCGGCCGTATTAATATTGCAGTCGTATATCCCCGTGCTGTGTGAAATGCGCTCAGCACAAACACCGTCGACTCTTTGTGTCTGACTGATGCAAAAAGACATAATAGGAACCTGTGCAAGCTGGTCCAAACTGCAAACCCAGACGTGGACATCTATCAGCCTGTGTCAGGGCCACATGAAAACTGGTGTCTTTGCAGAAAAACAGTCGAACATGTAAAACCTATGAAGATAAAACAAACAAAAACCCTTTTCTCGTGGCCAATCAGCTGTGTTTCGTGACTGAGCTGTTTGGTACTCAATCTTTTGCACATTTATCTTTCCCCTGTCTACATTTCTCCTCCTCTCCCTCCTCCTCCTCTTCGTCTTGCCTGCCTGGGCTCCTCCACTGACCCAGTCCTCTCATCCCCTCTCTGAAATATTGATAATGGCCTCTCACTCGCATTCCTGCTCTCTTTTATATGTGGTGAATCAGCAAACCAGACTGACAAACACTCACAGCAATCAGACAGATGGTGCATGTTTGTGTGCGTCCGTGCGTGTGCGTGTGTGTTCACCGCAGCACTGCAATGAAGGTATGTGACAGTCACCTAAGGACCCCTTCGGTGGGGCCAGCGTGTGACGTGATGCCCCTCTTTACCTGCACTGCTCCGAGGCCCCGAGGGGCGTGATCACGTGGCCATTAATATTTCACGCGCACTCGTGCCCAGCAGACTCCCCACACTACTACTGACCCAGCTTTAATGGCAGCCAGGAGCAGCGAGGCCCTGCACATCAGCGCATCAGATCGCTGTCCCTCACTGATCAAATGCCCCCTGACAGCGGGGGAAAGGAGGGAGAGAGGGAGGGAGAGAGAGAGAGGGAGAGGGAGAGGGAGAGGGTGGGGGGGAGTCACCACAGCCTTCATCCATATCTTACCGTCAATCCACCGCTTTCCCTCCTCCACGCTTACTGCGTCTCCCGCATCTTGCGCGCCCTCCTCACGCCCTTCCGCCTGCTCGGCTGCGCCCGACGCATGAAACCGATCAAATATTGTTTGGGGATGATGGAGCTACTCGCTGGGCTCTAAAGCAGTCATTAGCGCGACGTGTCCAACAACTGGGACTGGGCGTGCCCCCTCCCCTGTGATCGGTGTACCGTGGGCACCTCACCCTCCCCTCCGTCCGGCCGAGGCTCGGTGTCTCTCCCCGCTGTGTTGTGTGACTGTGCGTCACGTTGGTATCATAATTCCCACGGGTTTCATGCCCACAGATGGCGCGGGCTGCAGGCCTCGCAGCTCCGACGGGTGAACGGAAGGGGGAAAAAAGGAAATACACGACGATCACGCACGAAAATATCAATTAGGGCGCAAAGGAACGCGACGCCGGCCGCTTCGCGTCTGTCCGCCGATCAGCACCGCGCGTCGAGCCCGGGCGTCGTCTGTGGCCGCCGATCGTGGATTTTCCCCCCGATGTTACATCCTCACGCTGCACGGGAAACGGCGTCGACGGCGGCAGCTGCTTTGCATATCCTTGAAGAAACGTGAAGAGACGCAACAGCACATCGGCGTGGACGCGGGAGGATGTCAGCCTGTCCCAATAATCTTCTGTTTTAAAGGAGGCTGCGAGGGAAAAAACGAAGAAAGAAAAGGGAAATCTGCAGCTGGACGACCAAGAATGGGTTTTTTGTGCTCTTAGCCTCGCCTTGCATCCGTTCTTCTCTCCTCCCTCTCTCTCTTTCTCTCTCTCTCTCTCCCCCTCTCCCCACTCGTCCGCTTGTTGCGCGTTCTGCACCCAGGAGCGCGCATCTGCCTCCGTGCGCGCGCCGGGAGGGCGACGCAGTTGTGCGAGTGATTTTAAAAAAAAAAGGGAGGATATTTCTTTTTTCCAGAGCGGCATTTAGGAGGTGAAGAGTGGGCATGTTTTGCAGTGACGTTCAGATGTGTCGGCCTGAGCATCACATTCCCGCACGCACGCACGCACGCGCACGCTCACCTTCATCAGAGCCTGGCTGGGAGGCAGCGGTGCCATTGTCAGTCCGCTTCCCCAGAACCGACCAACTGGTTCTGTTCTGATTGGACCATCTTTCGTCCACCCGGCTGCCATTTTTCCCCTCATCTGGGGTCGAACAACCCCAGAGGTTCAGCTGAGGAAGAGCAGCAAAGCCTCTTGGAGCTCCAGGAGCTCAGACGGGTGTATCAAAGCGGCACCTGCGCACCGTCCTCGTGAGCGTGCAACAGCGTGAGCCGGTTGACAGAAATCACTGATTAGCCGAGAATCCGGAGCCCCTGTAATTTGCCTCGGCTCTGAATGGCGGTGATTGCTCGGTGCGTGTTCTATGGAGCGTTTTACTGACTCCAGGTCGCATCTTTTATTTTTTAGAAAGAAAATCAACAAACACAAACAAGGGTGGGTTTCGCTCCAGAGCCGTGTTGTGGAGACGGTGGGAGCAAACACCCAGGAGCCCGCATCTGCCTCCGTGTTGTTGGAAAACCAGCAACATTTGCTTTGATGTCTACAATTGCTTTGATGTTGAGATCACATGGTCGGCCATGTCGCCTGGTTTCTGGGCTTCGTTAGTTCTTCTCCGCTCGCCGTCAAAACGGCACCGCTTCCCCTCCGTCTCCTCTCGTGTCTACCTCCGCGTCCCCGCCTCCACACCTTTCCTTTGTCGTCCTCCTCTTCCGCTCATCTTCAACCTTGTACTTCAGCCTCCTCACCGGGTCGCTCCAGCTGCGCATGGGCTTCTGCTCAAAGTCTTCGCTGATCAGGAAGTTCCTGTCGATACAGCTCCGCAGCTTCCTGCCAGTTGCGGTAGCAGTCCGGGCCCAGGCGGAGGATCTCCTCCACGGCGTTGGCGGCGAGCACGGAGCAGTCGGGACGCAGCACCACCACCGTGGGCAGCTCCTCCACGTTAAACATGGCCTCCAGCTCCCTGCATACGTCCAAGCGTTTATTCTCAAACCGAAGCCATCATCCAAACCAAGGTGGTCGCCCACCAGGGTTGAGTGAACACACACCTCCTAAAAGGGTCCTCGAAGGCCAGGAACAGGCACTTCTTGGGCAGCTCTTGAAGAAAGCTGCTTAGCTGTTGCTCTGACTGGTCCATGCTGAGGGATAGAAGAGAAAAAAGGGCGGGAAGTTGGAAAGAGTTCCCGCTGTAGTAGCTTCGATGGTGTGTGTGTGTGTGTGTGTGTGTGTGTGTGTGTGTGTGTGTTACCTAATGTAGAGGAGGACGAGCTGAGCTGAGCGATCCACGTAGGCTTCATCCGTCAGTTGTTTGAAGAAGCTGGAGAGTTTGGGAGCGAAGAGCTGGCAGCTCCTGCTCACCACACATCCGAAAAAAAGCAGCAGGATGCGGTTCTGCAGACGCGCCACAATCTCCCGCTCCGTGTCCAACTCGTCCCGCTCCGAGTTGTTCTTCAGCAGGACCCGGTCGATGAACAGGTCCACCATGACAAAGGAGAGGGGGGTGGGAGCGGAAGGAGGGAAGACTCAGTCTGAAAAGAAGGTGGGAAACATTTGGGAAGTTCTCCGTGGAACTCAGAGCCGTGATGAGCGCCGCTTCCTCCTTCCACAGAGCTGCGCTCAAGCATCCAGGCCCAGTGAGCTGGCAGTTTAATCGGATAATCCCCGCAGTTGCTTACCCCTTCTAAACGTGATCTCCTGGAAGCCACAGCTCCAGACAAAACATCCTCTTCTTTGATTGCTTTTTTCCTCCACCTCTTCAGCTCCTTCTGGCTCGTTCTCCAACCACTTCCTGGCCTGTCAGTTCATATCCCAATCAATCACTGGCGCTGCCCGCTTCCTCCTTCATCACGATGGCAGCTCCGTCCCCCGTGTCTCCGCTCCACCTCCCTCCCTGTGCGTGTGTGTGCGCGTGTGTGTGTGTGTGTGTGGTGACAGTACAGACATTAAAGAATGTTACATGCACCTAATAAAAGAAAGACATTGACCTTAAGTAGGTGTCCTTTGTCCCAAAGACACTATCAGAGGACTGGAACATCAGTGTCTGATGCGTCAGGACCTACGTTACATATTTTAGTGGATTTAACCTTTTAAAATGATCATATATAAACATTATTTCACACCCTCGTAACTAAACTATTAATGTGCCATCAGGCTCTGATGCACGTTGAGTTTCTCTTGGCACAAAATGAACTTAGATGCTTCAAAATGAACACCTGTCACCACTTTTAGAGTGAAAATCTTGGTGACTCTCGCTTCCTTCAGCTGGTTTAGGCGCTCTCACGTCAATAAAAATGAAGGGCCCTTATTAAAAATGTCTTTAATAGTCATATTTCTAGTAGCAATGGTGTTTAACAGGCTAGCCAAGTACAGCAGTAATGCCAGTAGACCTAAATGGTGTCTGACACGATGGATTTAGGGTTGAAATGATGATGTGCTAGAAGACAACATAGGTTGATACTCAGTTTGGGGTTTTTTGTAAGTTTGTGGCCATTTTTCTTTTCATTTTGTCCTCCACACTCCCCTATCCTTCTCCCTTTTCATTGCATCCCACATTCCAGCACTTTCTTCCTCTCCTTCCTGGGCATCTTTATTCTTGCCCCACAGCTTCCACCACCTCTTCTTCCTCTTGTCGTCCTCCGTCTTGTACTTGAGCCTCCTCACGGGGTTGCTGACGTGCGCAGGTTCAGGTTGTCAAACTCCTCGTTGAGCATGAAGGTCCTCTCGATCAGCTCCGCCGATTCCTGCCAATCTCGGAAGCACTCGGAGCCGTAGCTGCAGATGTCCTGGGCGGCGTTTGCCGCCAGGACCGAGCCGTCGGGACGAAGCACCACCACCGTGGGAAGTTCTTTCACCTCAAACATGGCCTGCAGTTCCCTGAGACGGGAACACATAAACAGAATTTCTTTGAATAAAAATGCTAAACACAACAAATTCATTTTCATTTCAGTCGATGATGTTTGTGATCATGTTTTAGGTGCTTTTATTTTGAAGTACACTCTGTAAAACACATGACCTCAAACAGGTCCAAACCGCCCAAATGTGTTATTAAAGAGGACAAACTGGATTTTCTCCGTCCACCTACTGTCTGTATGGATCATCAAAGGCCAGAAACAGAACCTTCTTGTGCAGCTCTTTCAGGAACCTTTCCTGCTGCTCCTCCGATTGGTCCAAGCTGGAGACGGGAGACAGAAACGGTAATCACCAGATAACACAGCCATGTTTGTGTGCAGCGGAGGTAAAACTAGACCTGATGAAGATGAGAGCCAGCAGTTTGGGGTATTCGATGTGAGCCGGATCCTTCAGCCTCTTGAAGAAGTTGTTGAGGATAGGCAGGAAGTCCTGGCACTTCTGGCAGGAAGCGGACGCGAAGAAAAGCAGCAAGATGCGGTTTTCCAGGATCCCGACGATCTCGCGCTCCGTGTTGAGCTGGTCCTGGTCCCAGTTGTTCTCCACCAGGACTCGGTTCAGGAACAGGTCCACCATGATGAAGGACCTAGACGGGTGGCCTCTGGAAGAAGAAGATGATGATGATGATGATGGCGGCAGAGAAACATTCTGTTCTTCAGCGGAACATAATAACAACAGGCTGGTGCTGCGTTACATCACAATCCGCTCATTTGGCCCTTAGGTGTTCTTCTGACCGGAATAAAATATTTATAATAACTAAACAAACAAGAATGTGGGAGTAAAAGAAGAGCCCGAAGAAAATACCTGCCTGTGTGGGTGTTTGAGGAAGGCGGGAACTCGCAGCAGCGACGTGAGAAAAGCTAAACTCCACAGATGTACTCGACTGAATGTGTGTGTGTGTGTGTGTGTGTGTGTGTGTGTGCATGCTGAGAATCAGAACCCACGTTTTATCTGTGTATAATACGCTGGCTTCCTGAAAGTGTGTTTTAGGGTTCAGGCTTGTCTTTCAGGGTTAGGGGTCAGGGTTGGGGTCGCTTCTTTTCTTTTTTCTTTCCTTCTTTTCAGCAGCGCTCAGGAACCAAACAAACTGCAGCTGTAGATTCCGCACCTAACAGCTCGGAGACGTGCTTTATCTACCTCGGCCAGCCTGTGTTTCGCTGTCACACCGGTCGCCAAGGGCAACGGATCAAAGGCGATAACGTCTCAATTTAGGTTTGGCTCTCTGGCTGTGTGTTGTGGCAGATCCAGCCGAGACTCCGGACCCAAACTCCCAGGACCGATGTTCAAGAAATGACGTTTGAAAGCGAGCAACACATTCAACCAAGCCTGGGAATGAAAAGGAGGATTTACCGGAGAGTGGAAACGGTCGGAGCTGATGTTTACGTTTAAAAAAACAAGGTATTTCCCCAAGACAAAGATCAACCACCGCTGGTAAACACAGGAAACACAAACAGAAGAAAAACAGAAGACCAGGAAGACTGTACACACACACACACACACACACACACACTACACACACACACACACACACACACACACACAGAGGCACTTCTCCTTACCTGGAAACGCCTCAGCCTTAACAAAAGCCAATTCATCCGGTTTTTCAGCTCATCCTTCTCTGATTTTCCCTGTTTTCCTCCTACAAAGTCCACGCTGTCTTCATCTGACTTTTCACCTTCCTCGTCCTCTGTCTGGCTTGGCCAGCTCGCTCCCGGCTGTCAACTGGGCAGCGATTGCGGCTACAGTCGCTGGAGGTGTGGCACGGCTGTCATCCAGAGTCAGAGATTGCCTGGGCGCGCGTGCACGTGCGTCTTAAAAAGCAGCAATCTTATTACTCGAGGAGGAGGAGGAGAAGAAGGGCGGGCGAGAGGAAACAAGGGGACAGGACAAATTGGATTGAAGTGTCGCTTGAACTGGAAACTGGAAACAACATTCCTTTAGGAGGCTACAGCAAAAGGCAGGAGCTGAGATGACGTGAACGAACGACAGGAAGGAGGAAGAGAGGCTGTAGAATCAGCCCGGTTCTGGTGGAACCCAGAGCAGGTTCCTCCTGTGGCTGGTTGTGCAGAGACCCGGGGGGAAGTGGGGGCGAGGGGGGAGAGAAAGGACGGTCCTAAGCCGTGAGAGTGATGAGGTAAATATAGAGGTCCATCTAATAGGATTAGCCTGAGTCACACAGACGTCTGCCAGCGCACGTGGAGGAACACCAACGTGCGCACGGCTTCTCGTGTCGTCACCAAAACCAGCGCATTCTTCAGAATAAAATTACATTCCAGCATTTCAGACATAAATGTGCAATTTCCCAGATTGTCTTTATTATTCGAGGTTCCCTGTTGGCGGGTGGAATGAGCCGTGGTTGAGTCATTTCTGGCTATACAGAGATTGTTGTGTTCTAAAGGTCAAAAGGTCAGGCAGAGGGCCCAGAGCGAAGACATCTGGAGAGGCGACGGAGCCAACCCGCTCCAAAACCTTTGGGTTGGACTAGAGAGAAGAGCCAGGATGGCTGAGATGTAGCTGGTGGAGGTTGGAGTACGAGACGGAGGCCGGACCGAGGCGCCGGCGCCTCCGCACTGTACTGGAAAATCTTGCATTTTCCCCTTGATTGAGCTGCCACTGCGTGGTAATGGGATTACGAGACGGCAGGACGTTCCAGGGCTTTGTTTCGTTTTAAGACGGAGGAAAATAACCACATTCGATTGGGAGAAAACACAACCATCACCTGCTCTGATTTTGGCGGAGCTGTATCTCCAAACCTTCTATTGTCCAGAATGTTTGTGAGGAAAATCATTACTATTATTTAGTAAAAAATAAAAACGACAAGGTTTTGTTGTAAAAGTTTTATTCGTAGGTTAAAAAAAGGCCATTTTGTTAAAAAAAAAAAACATTAAAAAATGTAGTCAAAATCAATATTAATTTGGAACCAGAAAACCAGCCAGAAAACCAGCCAGTAGAGTTTTTATTCAGCTGAATATTAAACACATGCATTGATGAGTCGGCGGAATACGTGAAGACATGAACAAAAACATCTTTTTCCCGGAACGCAAAAGGAGAAGAAGGTTCCCGTTTTTCCGTCTTTATTCCTGCTCTCGTGACGGAATAGATATTGCCCAACTGAATGTGTAACAGCTGCTGTTTTAGCTCTAGGATTAAGAATTTTGAACCCTTTTGGTTTGAACACCTTAAAATCGGGGAAAGTTTGGTGATTTTAGGACCAGGATGTGGTTCAACATGAGATGCGTCCTGAGTTCAATAAATTAAAGGGAAGCCGCTGGCCTGCTCTTGGAGCGCGACCTCCAACCTCCTCGGTTCGGACAGAGCTCGGGTTGTGGACCGATGATTCACTTTGGTTGTGCTTTGAGTCTGTAAACTAACCATGAAGGAAAGGCCGGAGGGAGGAGGACCTTCACCACTCCTCGTGGATTCCTTTTCCTCCCCGCATCACCGCTCGGTTCCCTCGTCTGTGTCTCTGTGGCTCGTCTCCTCTCTCCGTCACAGCTCGTCCCGGGAGCTGAACTTCTCCAGCTCGGACTGCAGCACGTCAGAGTTCTGGGCTTCGAAGCTCAGCTCCTCCTGCTCCTGCGTCTTCCTCGACTTGGCTCGGTCCCAGTCGGTTTTGACCGTCTCGTTGTCCCACACCACCGACGTCTCCGTGTCGCTGACGTAGCCCGGCTCCCCTGTGTAATGAGTGGGATACACCAGCAGCGGTTCGGCAGAAAAGGCCCGCAGGTCCCTCTTCTTAAAGGGCTCCATGTACTCCAAACTGGTGAGAGAAAGGCAGAGAGGATGCGATGAGATGAACAGGAGCTTAAGAAGGAGAGAGCGGAGAAGGAGGCCAGGCCTGCGCTCACATCGGATGCTTGTTGTACATGACAGGGAGGAACTCGTCCACGGGAAGCATCTTGCTCAGAGGCTCGGCCTTGAGGAGCTTCCGGGCTCCTCGCAACGACAAGAGGTAGCCCAGCGTCCAATAGGAATAGTCGGCCTGCACCAGGTTGTGGATGTTGGGCACGGACGTCTCGGGGCGGTCCGTCTGCATCCGCTTTCTGCCGATGTATCTGTTTGGGTGGGGAAAAGCGAGGGAGTTGGCGTTTGTGCCGTTTGGTGGCGCCGACCCGGCGGTGACCTCACTCACATGAGATCCCAGTCCAGCTCGTGGGCCGTCACCTCCTCCAGCAGCGTCTGCAGGCGGCGTTTGAAGAACACCTCGAAGCGGAGGTCGTCCTCGATCACCAGGGAGGTCTGCAGACGGCGGTCAGCAATCTAGGCGCAGGGCGGTGGGATGAAGGAACGGGACGGAAAAGAGGGAAAACACAAGAGCGTCCGCGCGTCTCACCTCCTTCCAGATGTTGTAATGAGAGAGAGAAACAACCCAGTTCACCTTTAGTGAGAGGCCGGCCGTGATACGGGTCCTTGTATCCGGGCAGCATATGAATCCCCAAAGACTCCACGTCGGTCTTATTCAGCGCTCTGAGGCGAGGAAGAATGAAGCGGTTAGCGACGGCGCCAACGCCTCGTATCAATCAGCGTTTCAGAGGACAAGCTGTCTTTTCACGCCGATGAGGAGACGCTCGTCTTGAAGGTCGACAGGCCTGATCTCGGCCACTGCTCTTGTGCTGATTGTTTCTCTCAGCCCGGCCTCTCTGTCAATCCAGAGCGCACGTGCGCGCGCCGAACAGGCACGGACGTGGAGAGGAGGAGGAGGAGGTGGAAGGAGGAGGAAAGGTGAGAAACGTACTTGCCATCTACAGCAGCGACAACCTGACAGCTGAGCTCCAGCTCGTACAGCGTTCTCAGCATCCGCTCGCGACGGTCCGATCTCCGGACCAGGTTGATCATGAACACCTGGACGTGCACGAGGACGTGTGCACATTAGGAACCTTCCACACAAGCTTCAGCCACGAAGTACTGTGTGTGTGTGTGTGTGTGTGTGTGTACCTCATCAAAGCCCATCTTGGTGGGTTTTTTAGGAGGAACAGACAGGAAGCTGGAAGGCTCCAAGGGAGGATTTTGCACTTTAAAGGCAAAAAGAGAAGAAAAAAAAAAAAAGGCTTGTGGTATTTACAGTAACACACAAAGAGAATGAGTCATGTTTGGTTTCAAACGGCCATCCACAGAGCTCTTAGGAGAGTGTTCAGTGAGCTGCAGCACCAAAGACTCATCATCAGAGAGAATTTGAAATATGCCTAAATTTGACTATTTAACCAGCTCATAAGGGGTCTCAGATAAACTGTGTTATTTATTGGGCTTTTTATTAGACACATGTTGAACTTCTACCCTATAAACCTATAAACATTGTAAAAGAAACTTTAAAATGAAGAAAAAGGTTCAGGAAGAGCTTTAGGAAACATTTCATGGCTAAGCTAAACCCTAGCCTACCCAGATTTCATCAGGTGTCTTCTATCATGTAAGAGGCCTCCTGTGGGACCTTTGACCTTCTGACTTACCCATGACCTCCAGCTGTGTGTGCAAGAAGCTTTCGCCCTCGTCGATCAGAGTAGCATGGGAGGGCATCGGGGCTGGGAAATACCCATAGATCTCTTTGTTGCACACGTACATTTGCACATCTGGGAAAAAAAACAGATGGAAAACCAATGAAAGGCATGAAAAAACCCAGTCCAAAAAGGAGGGTTTACCTCTGAAAGAGCGTTAACTGGAAGAAAGAGGGGTAAATCTAACACGGTGAGTTCTCTCATGAGAATGGAGGTCATAGTGCACAACATTAATAAACTGTAAATGAGAACAGCACCTAACGAACTAAACAATAAAGAAATCTCTAAATAACTCTGACTGGCTCCAAACCAAAGGCACTCACTGAAATTGATTCTGCATTTAATTATAGAAAACAATCCAGAAAATCCAATAGCAACTTGGTTTGGCGGGAACTGTGGTGGTGGGGGGGTGATGGCAGACCAACAAACGCTTCCCCTCACGTTCCTCCCTGAGCTCGGAATCGGACCCCGGCTCGCCTCCGCGCCGACCACGCAGGAAACGTCTCACCTGCCATGCGAGCCGAGTAGGCAAATACGATGACGTCGTCGAGAGCCCAGCTGTACTCGGAGTGTGGGGGGTAAAAGGCCAGCTGACGGGAGGCCTCCTTCCGCAGATCGACCAGAAGAGTGGAATGGACCATGGGCACGGCGAAGCAGCCGCGGCGCTCCCTCTTGCGGATGGGTACGTAGGCCGGCGTGCGCTTGTAGTAGCCCTACGGAAACGCACACACGCGCCGTCAAAGGCAAATCCCAGGGAACAGACCGTCTCCGCGTCCGTTTCTACAGGCAGTAACATCTTTAAACAGTGTTCCCGAAGGCTGTGAACTACCTCAGACCAAGAACGTTACCTGGGAGGTCATGCCGCACCAGAAGTTGGAGTAGGCAGCCCTGGACTCCAGCATGGGAGCTACGACGGTTTTGTTCTCGCGCATCAGCTTCCACAGCAGCTCTCGGTTGGTGAGCAGGTTGTCGCAGTCGACCACCTGCAGGTGGACGTGGAAGACGGGTTTAAAGTGCTAAACATCCTCCTAGACCTCAGCGATGAATTTCACCAGTCAGGTGATAAACTAGACCCGAGCACTCCAGGCCAGCTGGGGGGACATGGCCCGCGTGTGTCCGCGTGACCTCGTTCTTTCACTCACTCCTACAGCTTGTGACCACAGGTGAGGGTCGGAGTGAGCGACTCTCAAACGAGGGCTCCGCCTTTCAGCTCCGCTCCCTCTGTTGATGCTGCACCCATGCATGCGTTTCTGCAGAGCTGAAGAGTGCGAGCGAGGAGTATAATAACCGCTAAATCTGTGCGCATTTTAGATTCAGTATGCAGGTAACCATAGCAACAACGCTCAAGATCAATCACCATTTGCTGGCAGATGATGATATAATAGATCTTTGTTTAAGAAACAATTAAATCAATCAAATAGTTTCACCTCCTCGTTGGCGTTTTTGTGTATTTTCACCCTGGAAGGTTTCAGCTCTGGTTGACATCATCGTCTAACTCGCTCACTGTTCCACGCACACACAGACGCAGGACCAGCGGTCCTGCGAAGCCAACATACCAGAAGGTAGTCGGCCCATATCTCACGGGCGGTGTCCAACGCCGCCTGGCGCAGCTTCATCACATGTTCGTAACGGAGATTGTTCCAGTGTTTAGGCCCAGTCTCGTCTGCAAAAGCACTGGAGCGCGGACAGACCAGAGCAAACGTTTAGAGCTTCATTGATCTCTCTCTCTCTCACACACACACACGCGCACACACACACACCTACCTGCTTTTATCGTCCGGTCTCCACTCCACATAGTGGTAGTCATTCTGCACCTGGATCAGCCAGCTTCTCAGGATGGCTGTGGTGTTATCTTTGTTGTGATCTGTCGCCACCCTGTGGACGGATGAAGGAGTGAAACTACTATTCCCGCACACGCTGACGTGTGTTTATCTTAGCAGAGTTTTTAATATTGAATATTGATTTTTTTTTTTTAATCGGCTGCTCTCAGTATTGGAATTAGGTTTGTAATGCTTAAAAGTCCTTTCACAAAGCACCCAAGCCTCTAAAGCTGTCTTTACCAGCTACTTTGAGACATGTAGACGTTGGACAGGTTAGGAATGTAGATGATGACAAAATATCTGCTGCATGGTATCTATGGAAAAATGACTCTTTATCCATGCCGTCTCTTGGATTCCGATCAAAGCTCATCAAAGCAGGACCAGGATGAAGGGAACAATGAAGGAGCGGAGGAGTGTTTTTGTCCGCTGTCTGTGTTATCACAGCAGATGTCAGAGGGTGGATGAGGGCGCAGGCAACAAAAGAAAACGAAAAAAGAGGGAGAGAAACACAGACAGCTGAAAGGAATGAGTAAACAGGAGAATTTCATTCCTCGCAGGCGCGTTGCAGATGCTCGATCTGGCCCAGCACCACCGGCAGCGTCAGCGGCCTCGGTGCCTTTTCCCAGGCAGCAACGGGGTATTTGTTCACAGAGGTACTAAAAACCTCAGGGTATTGGTGGAGGCTTTAACGGGTCCACGCCAGGTCGGTCCCGGGTCAGTCAGCGGCCTGCAGTCCCATTCTGAGCTCGACTCAACTGGAAATGACCTCTGACCTGGGGAAAAGCCTCCGTCTGGCCCTTCCTCCCTGCAACCACTGACCTATCGGGTTGATCTGAGGTTTTCACCTGGTGAGCGAAGAAGCTTAAACGGAGAGAACGTTTGTAAAACGGCTGCAGAGCGTAGAAACCCAGAGAGAGGACGAGCATTTTAAGGTTAGGTGATGTATACCCAATCGGCATGTCCTCACAAAACACGCACATACCATGACGGTCCATGTTGCTGCTTGTTGGCAATCCAAAAGGACCTGTCAGTCTGACCACTGCGGGAATCTGGAGCTCACTCTGGAGCGTTTCTGCTACATTTGTGCCGTTTATGGCTGAGAAGACCAACCACAATCAGGCTTAACCGATGAATCCAAGCCTGCAGTCAGTGCCCCACAGCTCTGTTTCAAGGGACCATCATCGACCTTGTCACAAAGGATCATTAATGAAAAATATAACCGACTTAAAAAAGAAATAACTGGCATGAGATCAAAGGAAAATAGTTCTCTTATGCAGATGGCTGCAAGCTGGATGACAGAAGTGCAGACGCGTTAATTTTTTGGATTATTAATAGATTAGTGGTGGTTCTGTTCCCAGTGTGTCGAGAGAGAGATGCGGAAGAGGGGGAGACATGAGGAGGAGGAGGAGGAGGGGAGGAAGGAGAAAACCCCCGAGGGGCGATGAAAATGAGACAAAACGCAACTTTTCCAAACAGTTGAGGCTAATTCCAAGCGATACTTGAACGTGTAAAAGCCAACATTTAACTTATAAGATGTAAATGAGGAAAAAAAAGTTGGTTTTAACGGTGGAAAAACTGTCCGCCGCACGTTGACGTGTCCCCGGCGCCCCCTTTACGCACAGCCCCCGTTTGTCACGCTAAAGTACGCGTTTTCCCACACTTTTGAAACATTTTAGTGTCGTTTTCGGTTGTATTCTTTGGCTGTAAACACTTACCAAAGCGCAATGCGGTCTTCGGATAACTGAGGCGTTCAATCGCCCCCAGGAAGAGCGGCAGAGAGTGCTCCGAGTTGCGGCAGATCAGCGCGATGACGACCCGAGGAGCGAGGAGCGGAGACTCGGGGCTCCAGCGCTCCTCGGGGAAATATCCCCGGCTCGGGGCCAGCAGAAGGAAGGACAACAGGGCAAGCAGAAGCGGGGTGACCCGGAGCATGGCAGGGGAGAGGAACTAGGTGACGAGGCACAGAGTCGGGAACGGCGGATGCAGAAAAGCAGGAGTCCCGCTGTTGTGTTACGCCGACACTGATTACATGGCGGAGGCGCTGGCTCATTTAAAGGGATGTTTCCCCCCCCTTTTTTTCCCCCCTTGCACAGCTCGGCGAGTCAGTAACAGCTCCAGCCGTTAGCGACTTAAACTCATGCTGGAAATAAAACTAGGAGTCATTTAACCTGGTTCAAATAAATTACAATAAATTTAATTGAAAAAAACGACGTAGGTTGTGTTTTATTCCATCTAATCACTTGGCCGCTGCGTGGTCCTCCCCTTTAACGCTCCAGTTACAGGAAGTGGAGCGTTTCGGAAAGGTCAAAGGTCACATTAGGATTTTCAGCTCTTTTTCAGATACCAATTCATAAATAAGTTTTATTAAAACTAAGTTATTTTATTCATTCTATACGTTCTGTTCTGTACCTGCATATTCCATACTTGCAAATGTTCATATATCATTCACTATACTGCACTTCTGTATATTAATATTAGTGGAAGTATTAGTATTATCTTAATGCCTCTGCACTTCTTTTTAAAAGGAGAAGCAGAAGTGAGACCAACTATGCAGCAGACCTTTTCCTGTTTATCCTGAGCAGCTTGTCTTTATATACATAACACATGCAAGACTGTTGAGGCGTGTTTGGGCCATGAAGAGGATACGTGCGCAGTGCTGTGAAAGAGAAGTCGCCTGTGCTCAGTAAATCACCACTCATCTAGTTTTCTGTGTTTTATTGTAAAACTTTGCTGCATGGATGGCATGTAAATTAAATCTTTTCTAATGTTCACTTTTTGTTCCCCAGCCCCCAAAAATTGTTTGGACTTATCCTTGGACAAGAGATGTCTATGTCTATTTTTTCTACATTTAATTGTTTTTTATTTACTAGTTACGACAGAACATTCTGATGTTTTACATTTTCCCCCCCTCCGCATTATTTTTGGTGGCTTGAAAAGGCACTTTCCCCAGCAGGCGGTGCGCTGGCAAATCATTTATGTAGCCTGTGCCAAAAGTCTCCGAATAATCTTTTTGTGGTCTCCTGACAGTTCTTTAAAAAGCCCTAAATGTATTTCATCTCTCTTTCCCGGATTTTAAACATGGAAACAGGCATGTGTGAGAACAAGTTCTCATCTAATTTCACAAGCGCTTTATCAGCCATTACCTGATTTTGCTGGTGACTGTAAGTAAACACCGAATATTTTCCACCTTGATGCCGCACATAGACAATTTTCTTTTTCCCGCTGAGTGGTGGTCCTAAATTTCAAGAAGGGCTGCACTTACCTCACAGCTTTTTGTAGTGCCTGTACTTTGGACATGTTCGAGCGATGTCTGAAGCGTCATTCCTTCCCACATACAGGATTTCCCAACTCTGTTTTCAGGTTCTCGTTCAACTCTACCCGTCTGTGGGTCATTGTTATTATTATTTTTATTATTATTGTTGTAGATAGTCCTGAATTTTTCAAGGATGTCTGTGCCAACTAAGCTGCAGAAATTCCTGCTTTTCTAGGTGCAACAAGAAACAAATAATTTGCTGGCTAAGCCTGCACGCTTAACA
>CAAE01014786.1:689180-709424 GCA_000180735.1 Tetraodon nigroviridis
ACAAAATCATATTTGAGAACATGAATTTAGTGGAAGTGCCATTATGTAGCCATTTAGTTACAATTTTGTAAAATCTTAGTCAAATATGATTGATTTTTAGTTGTTTATCTCTCAGAATTGAGATAACAACCAGTTTCCCAATCGCTGCTGGGAAATTCGCTGTTTGTCTGTGTTGAAATGTGCATCCCTAAACACTGTGGGAGGAGCAGTAAAACAGGGGATAAAAGGAGTGTGCGGCAGATTGAGCCCTTACATTGACGGCGGGTCGGGATCACCATGAGCCGGACTCTGCTGTGCCTCCTGGTCTCCGTGGCTGTCGCCACTCTCACCTCCCTTACCCATGGAGCTCCACTGTAAGACCTTTATTTCTTTATTATTTAAAATCTTTGTATGTTTTTTTCCTATATGACTGAATCAAACTGTACCAAGATAATGCAGAAATATCAAGACTTAGAGTAAACAAAAAAAATTGTTTTATTCCTTTAGAAATATTTTAAAGAGAAAAACCCGTTATACAATTGGGTTTAGATTTCTCTAGCGGTATTATATGATAATGAAAAAAAGTGCAGAGTTTATTTTTTGTTTTTTTTTTTCAATTGACCCAAAATTTGTCCAAAGGTCAAAGTCTCCACAGGGTCCAATGATGAAACGCCTCATTGGTCAAGAGCTGGACGTTGATCAAGATCATCATTAGATTAGTAATTTGTTTGATTAGTTGAAATACTTATCAAGTGCTCCAAAGTCCTTTTCATGTTAACCTGAGTTTCTCTAACCAGAAATTTCTCTAACCACAACTCCTCTGCAACGCCCACCCATATAATCCAACATTTATTATGTGTGAGAGTATATGAAAAACCTGAAGAAGTAGCAGCTTCAGGATGGCGTTCGTCTCTCTGTTTTGCAGTCAGGTGCTGTCTGCTCCAAACCTCCTACGAGTCGGAACAACTGAGAACATCTTCGTGGAGTGTCAAGACTGCACCGCAAGCGTCAAAGTGGACATCAACGTGATGAACCATCCAACCAAATCCCAGAGGCTGGCAACCACATCTGTGACTCTCAACAGCGGAAACCACTTCCAGGGACTCGGAAGCATCAGGGTGAATGAAACAACTTTATGATACAGTACATGACATGTTTTGGTCACTGCCTATAACTAAACGCCGATGAAAGACCCTAAACAGCTCAACACCCTGGTTTCAGATTCCTCCAGGCGACTTTAGCAAAGATCCCAACGCAAAGCAGTATGTGTACCTCCAAGCAGTGTTCCCTGATCGAATCTTGGAGAAAGTGGTGTTGGTGTCCTTCCAGTCTGGGTACATTTTTATCCAGACAGACAAAACCCTCTACACGCCCAACAGCAACGGTCAGTTCAATGCTCCGTCTGAAGAACTAATACTGCACTTGGAATTCAATCGAATTATTATTATTGGGTGAAGTTCCTAAAAAGACTAAAGGTGGGTTGTTCTCTCCCTCTCTGCTAGTTCTTTACAGGATATTTGGTCTTACACCTCGCATGGAGCCTGTGGAAAGAGATGAGGCAGCCAAAAAGGATGCATCTGTCTCTATTGAGTTTGTGGTAATGTCTTTTATGCTTTACAAGTTAAAGTAGACGCAAAGCAGTCTTTTTATGAACACACTTATTCAGATAAATGTACAAAAGTATTCATTGAATTTAGGAAATTGAAAGAAAATGTGTTGCTGATTTGCAGACGCCTGATGGCATTATCTTACCAGTGGATCCAGTTTCTTTAAATGACGGGCTCCACAGTGGAGAGTACAAACTCGGTGAGATTGTCAGGTGTGTATTTTCCTAATTTTTTTGTAAAATCAAAAGTGTGATACATTTGTTTTATGCTCCATTAGAACCGCTGGTGCATAATTGCTCACACGTGTAGTTCTGTAGTTTGATGCTGTCACATACAGAATAGAAAGTGAAGTTCAACCTATTGTGTCTATATTTTTTGAATCTTTTTATCTAACAAACGTGTTCATTCATTTGCAGTCCTGGACTCTGGAAAGTGGTGGCCAAGTTCCAAAGCAACCCACAGCAGAGCTTTAGTGCTGAGTTTGAGGTCAAAGAATATGGTATGGGCATTATTGTGTTCCAGGAAATGTTTTACAACAATAGCTCACATCGCCATTCGTCTGATCAGGCCGTGTGCTTCTTATTTTGCAGTTCTGCCAAGTTTTGAGGTGAAATTGGAACCTGAAAGTTCCTTTTTCTATGTTGACAGTCGAGAATTAGTTGTCAACATCAAAGCTACGTGAGTAAAAAGAAAGAAAGAAAGAAAGAAAGAAAAGAAATTAACAACAATATTAATAATAATAATTTACCTTTCAGCTATTTGTTTGGAGAAGAGGTTAATGGAAATGCTCACGTGGTCTTTGGTGTTCTGAAGGACGGTCAGAAAAGAAGCCTTCCCAATTCTCTTCAGAGAGTGCCGGTGAGCATCCCACTGGTTTACTATCCATCACCATTTAACACAATCATTGATCTCTACCACAACAGTGGTTTGAGTTACTGTACTGCGATATTGTTTGTCGACTGTAACGTCCATCCTCTCATAACATTTCAGATTGATGCAGGAAAGGGGGTGGTGACACTAAAGAGAGAACACATCACAAATACATTCCCAAACATTGATGAACTGGAGAAGGCTTACATATTTGTGGCTGCCACCGTGCTGACAGAAGACGGTAAGAAGACAGGATGAGTGAATTGTGGTTGTGAAATAAAGATGGAGATTTTATCAGCACATTTTCCACAGGTGGTGAAATGGTCGAGTATGAGCTGAGAAACATCCAGATTGTCAAGTCACCGTACAGCATTGATTTCAAGAAAACGGCAAAATATTTTAAACCTGGAATGTCTTTTGATGTCGCGGTAAGGTGTCAATCACAAAGCAGCACCTTTTAGAACAGATTTTCACTCACGCTAACGTCGCCTTGGCTAACGCATGTGGATTGTGTGGGCCTCTTGCAGATTGAGGTTTTGAACCCCGACGGCAGTCCTGCACAAGGTGTAGCCGTTGTGGTTGAACCAGGTCCCGTGGAGGGCCTCACGGCAGATAACGGCATGGCCAGGCTCACAGTCAACACCGTAGCCGGCAATAACAAACTGATAATCAGTGTATGTGATCCTTCCCACAGTCATTCACAATAGTGAATTAAGCCAGAATGAATTTAAATGATGCTTACATTTAAATGTAAGATGACGATTAGGCAGAAACTAATCTGAAGGTTAAGATAATCTGCTTCCTTATCTCATTGAAACTGTTCTTTGGAATCAGTTTGTGGAATTTTTCCGGTAAAAGAAGAGAAACGAAAGTAATTTTACATCAGTGGGTTGACCTATATATGGAAGTACCTGAAACAAAAGGCTGATGGACATTTTAGTGACTCTGTTTTCTTGTGTCTAATTGTCTTTGTTCACAATTTAAGGCAAAGACCAAAGATCGTCGCCTCAGTGACGGAAGGCAAGCCAAGGCCTCCATGACAGCTGACCCTTATATCACCAGAGGCGGAAACTACATCCACATAGGTGTGCAGCCTCCTCGAAAACACGACTCTAAGCCTTGCCGCTTGATTCACGCTTCCAGCGACGGTTATTGACTGCAAGCTTCATTTCTGCAGGTGTGGATACAGCTGAGCTGGAATTAGGAGACAACTTAAAAGTCAACCTGAACCTCAATAAACAGATAAACCAAGACGTCACCTACCTGGTGAGGAATGCCTTGTGGTTACGCATGTCATAAAACCCACGGCGCTCTATCCTACAGCCCTTGCAGTGCACGTTGATGTCAAATAAACCAGAAAATGAATGTTTCTTTCCAGATCTTAGCCAGAGGTCAGGTGGTGGACAAGGGCAGATACAAGATAAAAGGCCAAATTCTGATTACCCTGAACTTTCCAATCACCAAGGATATGGTGCCATCTTTCCGCATCGTGGCCTATTACCACACAAGCGACAATGAAATGGTGTCAGACTCTGTATGGGTGGACGTCAAAGACACTTGCATGGGCACGGTGAGACTGTCTGAGTGGGTTAATTTTAATAGTTACACACACTGATAGATAATTTCAGAGTATTAAACCAGCCCTCTTGAGTCGTAGAAGAAGAAAACATCTCATTTTCCCCTTTCCCCTTAGCTGAAGCTGGAATCAACGAGGCCTAACCCATCGTACGAACCTCGCAGGATGTTCGGTCTCAAAGTGACCGGAAACCCACAATCCAAAGTGGGACTGGTGGCTGTTGACAAAGGAGTCTACGTCCTTAACAACAAACACCGTCTCACACAGAAAAAGGTCATATCTCTATGTACAGTATTTCAAACAATGTGAAAGTGAGTTAAGTCACAAATATATTATTAAATGATTTCTATTCTCCTCAGATCTGGGACATTGTGGAGAAATACGACACGGGCTGCACACCAGGAGGAGGGAAGGATGGTATGAGTGTGTTCACTGATGCTGGTCTATTGTTTGAGTCCAACACAGCTTCTGGTACTGTCTACCGACAAGGTAAAGCACCTGTCCTCTCTCCCCCTCGTTTGCCTAACGATAAACAGTCGCTTTTTAAAAACTGACTGACTGCGTTGGGTTTTCAGAGTTGAAATGCAAAGTCCCCTCGAGGAGAAAACGAGCAAGTACAATCACGGAGGTCATCACCACATTATGTAAGAACACGTAGCTACGCTTTGCTCTCCAGTGGAGAAAAAGTATATTTTGAATTACAAACTCTGTCAGTCTCTGGAAGAAAGTTATTTTGACCGTCTGACTGTTTTTTTCTCCCCAACAACTGCTATCCCTCTAGCGAGCCAATATCAAGATTCTGTGCTACGCGAATGCTGTCTTGATGGTATGAAGCCCACCACGCTGTCATACACCTGTGAGAGGCGCAGTGAATACATCGGGGACGGCAAAGCCTGCGTCCAGGCCTTCCTGCACTGCTGCAAGACCATGGAGAGCCAGCGAGCCGAGGCCCAGGAGGACAACCTTCAACTGGCGCGCAGTAAGGGACTGGTCCAGGGAGAGGACAGACTGGAAGACTTGTTTGGGGTCTTTAATTATGCATTTCCATCGTGATACTTTAGGTGAGGAGACAGACAACAGTTATATGGACACGGATGAAATTACTTCTCGAACCCAGTTCCCAGAAAGTTGGCTGTGGTCTGAAATCACACTGCCTAGTTGCCCAAAACCCAACTGGTGAGCAACAAACGCATTGACGAGCAACTGTCCACGAGGACGCCGCCCTGATTTAAGACTAGTAACATCACTCTTTTACAGTGACACCTCTTCACTTGTGAAAAACATTCCCTTGCCAGACTCGATCACGACCTGGCAGTTTACTGGAATTAGCCTGTCGAGAACACACGGTGAGGATTGCCTCACCCTCGTTTTTTCCTGTTTTTGGCCCTTTCTTTTTTTAATGCTTGTTTTCCTTGCAGGCATCTGTGTTGGGGAGTCGTTGAAAGTGATTGTTCGGAAGGAATTCTTCATTGACCTGCGGCTTCCCTACTCTGCAGTCCGCGGAGAGCAGATTGAAATTAAAGCGATCCTTCACAACTACAGCCCCGACCTCATCACGGTAAGTTTGTGTCACTGGAAGTCTTTTTGGTCGGGGGGCTTTGGACAAAGTGTCAACAGGCAATAGGACGGTGTTCAGTTCAGTTGATGATTTAGCAACCTGAAACGCTGCAGTTTTGGGGGGTTAACTACACTCCTTTTTGTTTTAAGGTCCGTGTGAATCTAATGGAGGAGGCACATGTGTGCAGCTCCGCCTCCAAGCGCGGGACGTTCAGGCAGGAAGTCAAAGTTGGGCCCCAAGCTACACGATCCGTGCCCTTCATCATCATCCCCATGAAGGAAGGAGAGTTCCGGGTCGAGGTCAAAGCAGCTGTTAAAGACTCGTCGCTCAACGATGGTATCGTGAAGATGCTGCGGGTGGTGGTAAGGGAAGCTCATATACACTCCTTAGACCTTTTGATTATGCAAAAAAAAAAAAAAAAAGAACCTCACTTGAAAAATGTTTTAATAAATTACAAATTGGTTTTCTTTAGCCTGCAGGTGTGCTGGTTAAATCTCCTCAGACTGTTACTCTAGACCCAGCCAAAAAGGGTGAGTATATTTGTGTGGTGGCTGCATTATTACAGCCGAAAGCTTTTATCTCTTCTAACTGATCCCGAGAACCTACCCATCATTTCCTTTCAGGTGGTAAACAAGAAGAAATCCTCAACAGCAACATTCCTGTGAAAGACATGGCTCCAAACACGCCAGCAAAGACACAGATCTCTGTGACAGGTGAGATACGGTCTCATCCGGTTGTACTTACAGCTATGACTGTATTTGACTGTTTACTTCATGCTTATATTTTAGCCAGAAGGTTCTGTTTTGTTTCATGGAAAATCGTCTCAAAGGTTTGTGTGGAAAGCGTCACATTTCAGGTTTCTGTTTGTGTTTGCAGGTGTGGAACAGATCTCTTCACTGGTGGAGAAGGCCATTAGTGGACAATCCATGGGCAGTCTGATCTACCAGCCTTCTGGCTGTGGCGAGCAGAACATGATCCACATGACCCTGCCCGTCATTGCAACCACGTATCTGGATAAGACTAACCAGTGGGAGAGTGTAGGCTTTCAGAAACGTCCCGAAGCCCTCCAACACATAACCACCGGTAAGCTCTCATTTAATGGGCCCGGCCTGCTTAAATAACGGTTAGATGAAACAACGAATGCAATGGCCGGATAATGGCTAACGGAAAAACTGGGTTTTGTCTAGGCTACAAGAACCAGCTGGCTTACCGCAAAGGCGACGGATCTTTTGCTGTGTGGGCCAACCTCAAAAGCAGCACCTGGTGAGAGATTCAAACAGAACCATACACTTTTAGGCTGCCACATGGGTGAGGAAGGATGCAGTAAAGAAACTTTGCTTTGACTTGTTTAGGCTGACGGCCTATGTTGCCAAGGTGTTCGCTATGGCCAACAGTCTGGTGGCAGTGCCCGACAACATGATCTGCGGAGCGGTGAAGTTTCTGATCCTGAACGCCCAGCAACCTGATGGCTTGTTTACAGAAGTTGGAACTATAAGTCACGGAGAGATGATTGTATGCTTTTGTTCACACTTTATACTAGATTACTTGTTTTTCTAGTAAAAAATGATTTGAGACGAGGTCAGCTGATGACTGATGAGCATTCTAGACCAATAGAAACCTGTCTGCTCCTGCAGGGTGATGTGCGCGGCGCAGACTCAGATGTCTCCATGACAGCCTTCTGCCTCATCGCCATGCAGGAATCGCGCCAACTGTGTTCTGCCACCGTAGGCGTAAGTACCTGCCCTACCTGGTCCGCCTTCAGTCAAGCTCTCTGCAGGCATCTGAAGTTAGTTCCCTCGTCCTGTTCCCCCCAGAGTCTGCCAGACAGTATTGCGAAAGCAGTTGGTTATCTGGAGGCACGTCTGCCCACTGTTGTCAACCCTTACGCTGCCGCCATGGCGTCCTACGCGCTGGCAAACGCCAACAAGTTCAACCGGGAATTCCTCTACAAGTTTGCTTCCCCAGGTTTTGTCAGCAACAATATTTCTTCCATTCCACTTTGGTGGTTAAACCCAGTAATAAAACATCATGCGTTCATGTCTTGTTTAGAGTTATCCCACTGGCCGGTACCCAAAGGCCGTGTTTACCAACTGGAGGCCACGGCTTATGCACTGCTTGCACTGGTGAAAGTGGAGGTAAGCAAATATAAAATAGGCTGATAACAGTTGTGCTGGAGGACGCTTTAACACGGTATTTCTGTTGATAAAGGCGTTTGAAGATGCCAGACCGATCGTCAGGTGGCTGAATAAACAGCAGAAGGTGGGCGGTGGCTACGGATCAACTCAGGTAATGCCGAAATATTTTCCGTTTTTCTCTTTTAGGTCCGTATACAACCTCTTTGATGTGACTGTTTTCTGTGTGTGTGTGTGTGTGTGTGTGTGTGTGTGTGTGTGTGTCCATCTAGGCTACCATCATTGTTTACCAGGCCGTAGCTGAATACTGGGCTAGCGCTAAAGAACCAGAGTACGATCTCAATGTGGACGTTTTGCTACCAGGCAGATCAGGTCCTGACAAGTACAAGCTGACCAGGGAAAACCACTACACCACCAGAACGTCCAAGGTGAAAGGATAGACCGCCCCCCGCAGGAACCAATCTTCTCTTTCATCTGCTAAAATGTCTGCCGGTATTCCAATTCCCTCAGATCAATGACATCAACCAGAATGTGACAGTGACGGCCACGGGATCAGGAGAAGCGACTGTGACGGTACCGGTTATCGATTGTTGTCTATTTAGAACCAGATCAGGTCTCTGCACGGTGTTGACCACCTCTCTTCTCAGATGGTGTCGCTGTATTACGCTCTACCTAAAGAAAAAGAGAGCGACTGTACAAACTTCAACCTGACGGTGCAACTCTTTCCAGGTCAGGCCATTTCCGTTCACACTGCCTTCCATCCGGGTCATTTGTCTTTGCTTTTTCGTACCCGTCTTCCAGAAAAACACTTTTGTTTTCATGCCTACAGGTAAAATAGACGAAGATGAGAGGGTGTACAATCTGAGAATAGATGTTTTGTAAGTACCATCAACAGATCAGTCTGACACAAACGAGGTTGATTTTCCATATCTCTTGTTTCTGTTCCTACATATTTTGACCTGTAGTTGCTTTTTTATCTTTAAAATGGAGGTTTTCTTGTCTTTTTCCCACTCAGGTACCTGAGCAAGGAGCGTGACGCCACCATGTCGATCTTGGATATCGGTTTACCAACCGGCTTCACTTTTAACAAAAATGACCTGGACCTGGTAAGATCTTTTACAAACACACACACACACACACACACACACACACACACATATATGCACACATGTGGAGGTGGATCTACGATGTGTGTGCTTGTGTGCAGTTGTCTAAAGGCCGCGCTCGCGTCATTTCCAAGTATGAGGCCAACACGGCCCTGTCGGAGAAAGGCTCACTCATCATCTACCTGGATAAGGTACGCGCTCATGTTTCTTTTCTGTTGCACTCTTTCTTTCTGCCGTGCTTTTCTTAGTCTCGGTTTCCATCCCTAAACAGATTTCTCACAAACACCCAGAAGAGATCACGTTCCGGATCCATCAGAAGCTCAAAGTCGGCGTCTTACAACCAGCTGCTGTGTCTGTCTACGAATATTATGACCGTAAGAGAAGATCCATCCATCCATCCATCCATCCATCCATCCATCCATCCATCCATCCATCGGATCTGGAGGACATTCTTTTGTTGAGCTGCTACGTATTCCTGCACTGAAATTGATCATTCATCATCTTTCTCTTTAATTCCAGAGACACATTGTGTGAAATTCTACCATCCAGAAAGAAAAGCTGGAGAGCTGCTGCGACTCTGTAGGGGGAACGAATGCACGTGTGCTGAAGGTAAATATGCATCATCTGACAGCAAAGATTGCGTCTTACGCACGTGTGACCGCGTCCACGCGACAACGGCCCAATCAGCAAACGTCAGCGATGTCGGATATAAGGTGTTTGCAAAAGGCAAACACAACTAAATACACACGAGACGTTTCCCCCTGCTCAACTTGCATGTTTTTAATGTATTTCCAGAAAATTGCAGCCTGCAGAAGAAGGGTAAAATCAGCGACCACGAGCGTACGGCCAAGTCTTGTGAGACCACTCCCACCAGCAAGATAGATTTCGGTAAGCGACACACGCTTTTGTTTGAAAAGACACAGAAAAAGGAGGTGAAGCAAAAAAAAGAAAGAAAAAGTAAAGCTCACAACTATGTGTGTTGTCTGTCCTCAGTGTACAAAGTACGAGTGGAGCGTTTCACAGCTGACCTTTCGACTGACGTATATTCAATGAGGATCCTGGAGGTCATCAAGGAAGGTGTGTGTTTATGGTCTGTTAGACGAGACTCAGGTCTCCAGCTCAGGTTGCCGCTTCCGCCTTAGTCGTATTTGTCATGATCTCCGTCGGAGTCGCCTCCACCGAGCTGAAGTTCGGAAACTGTCAGGTGATACCTGTGTGAATTCAGCACGAGGCTTTTCCTTTCAGGAAACACTGACGTGGCTCCTCAGGGAAAACAACGCCCATTCCTCAGCTATCCCCACTGCAGGGAATCTTTAAATCTGACCAAAGGAAAAACCTACCTGCTCATGGGTTCATCGAAAGACATTCACGGAGGCGAAAAAGGAGAAGCGTAGGTTGCTTCGTGATATGACTGTGGTGTCAAAATAAGAGCGCGACCACAGATTTACCCTTTGCCTCTGCAGGTTTCAGTATGTTCTGGGTGAGAGAACCTGGGTGGAGTACTGGCCCACACAGGAGGAGTGTCAGACCGAAGAGCACACGGAGACCTGCCTCGGCATGCAGGAGATGCAGCAGCAGTATCTCCTCTTTGGATGCCAGCAGTAGTCCAACACAAAAAGACCTTTTGAGTGGCTTCATATTTTCTACAATTGCTCTTATGTAACATCTGGACTGCTGCAAGACCCGGTGGCTCCAAAGGAAACTGTTGACTACATCAAATAAAATCCATTCTACAACATGATTCATGTGGCTCTTTCTGATGTTGTCTGTCACAAAATGTGCACAAAATAAGCATGTTAAAACGAAATATTGATTGACAGGTGAAAAAGGGGCAATATAGCACAAATACATAAATAGATGATTGAAAATTCATGCTTTTTTGTGCATATAAAATACATTTTGATAAAGAAAGGCTGGTTTTGGTGAGACGGGAGCTGAATTCTGAAGGGTTGACTCCTCTGAATGAACACCAGGTGGGGACACTCAACCGTTTGAGCTGAGCTGCATCTGTTCGAGAGCTTCAAGCTGCAGCAAAGAGCAGCCAAAGTGTCAGAAAGGTCGAGTTTGGTTGCCACCTTTCCAACTTAGCAAAGATGGGTGGTGTGCATTTCTGTAACCCAGCAGGGATTTGGGTTCTGCCATCCTGACGCCTGTTTTTACCCTGGTGTACATACTGTATTCTGCAAGGTTCAAGTGTCGGTTCTAGATAAATAATAACAACCTATGTTTACCTCTGGCAGGTGTAGATTGTTTCTCTTGCCCCTTTCTCACCTAATGTACACTGTGTATTTTGCGTAATACAATTTGTGTACAATCACAATGCACTCTGCTCCCTTAAATGTCCATAAAAATAAAGTGTTTTAATCTAAATCACACTGCCTCACCTCCCTCTGCATTTCAATGTGTGTGTATGTGTGTGTGCCCTGCTGTCTGCCTCTGCAAATGTGGAGTGTTTGTGCCGTTTGTGTTGCTTTTGATGGTATTTACTCACAGTGGTTGATTTTTGGGGCTGGTACAGAAGAGAAGTGCAGAAGATGAGGAGAGTAATACAAAATATTTGTAGCTGGGCTAAAAAAAAAGAAGGAAAACTGAAAAGCAAAACTAAGAAACCAAGAAACGTATAAAAAAACTGGTTCACTGGTTCAAAAATCCAAGGTTGGACTCAGAAGAGGAAACGAACGTGCCATCAGGGTGGATTGCTTGGTTGCTTTGTGTTGGACCCTCGGGCTCCCACTGCTGCTCTCCACCAGCTTTTATCCTGCACCAGCCTTGATTAAAAGTGGTTTCACCTGTGGTCACTTGAAACAGGTGAGGGGAGGAGAAAAAAGTGCAACCTGGAGACGGAGAGAGAGAGAGAGAAAAAAAAAAACAACCCACAAACACACAAGACCCCGTAACAGGGACAGGGGGGCAGCTTGAAAGGACTAATTCCTTTCTGGGTTCTGTGTCCGGCCTGGAAAATGAGCAGCAGTCCCACCTCTTCCTCTTTCCTGACCCTCAACGGGCACAGGGTGGACCCAAGTTCGGGACCAGCAGCCCCACATCACCCCGGTACCCCAGTGGGCCCCACCGAGGAGGCTGAGTCAGGCCCCTGTCAACAGACAAACCCCACAACACCCAGGGGCGTCCCCACAGCCCGCCTGCCCCGTCCCGTTCCCGTTCCCTCCTGTGTCCTCTTCATCTCCCCTCTCGTGTCAAAATCTCACCTTTGTGATCTTCATAAGCTACTGGAAACACGAGCGCTCGGATTTACCATCAGTACTAAAAGTGTTTTATGAAATATAATAAATTCTTTACCAAACAGACAATAACGGCTGATTTCATTGGTCATCTGCAAGGAGCAAGGTAAAGCCCCGCTGGTCGGTAAATAAATCTGGTGGTGGTTGTTGACAGAGTTTAGTGATGCTCCATAAAATGTATGTGACATATCTATAACTCATAATTTAGCCTATTTGGGCTAATTTCTTGTATGTCATTGCTTTGGTTTAGTTAAATAATCTCTTATAGTCTCTGCCATTGCAGGTGTTTGGTTGATATAAGGATATTATATTTTGTGTATTTTATTACTCTTTTTTATGAGTCCAAATGTGTTAAAATGTCTTTAGAGTTAAACATTAATGGCTTTTATTTTTGATCTCATTCAGCGAAACAGCGGAGAAAAGGGAGAGAGAGAGAGCAGCGTTAAAGCAGGGACTTCCCTGGAGCCTCCATCATCTGCAGGGAGGAAAAAACACTCACTCTCACACACACACACACACATACACACACACACACACAGAGCCTCCCACACACACGGTGTTGAGAGCTAGCAAGCGGCTTCAAACAGCTTGATACAAACCAGACACAAAGGGACTGTATCCTGCAATAATGGAGGAGAACATGGATGAATCACAGAGCCAGAAAGGTAGGATCATGGACAAACTCCTCTTTTTTAATCTTTCACTGGATGTTCCGTTGTTCTCTTCGTCCATCGCTCTCGTTATAATGGGATTCTTTTGTGTGCAGAGCAGAGAGAAAGAACACAACATGTCCTGCAGGGAGTGTGTGTGTGTGTGTGTGTGTGTGTGTGTGTGTGTGTGGGGAGGGGGGTGCATAGACGTGTGTCTGTACATTTCATTTTACCTGAAGAATCATCTAACATTTGCTTTGGTTTTCCTCCATTGTTCTTTCTTGATCAAACGATATTTAAGATTGAATCAAACCAGATCTATATCTGGACATCCACGGCTCGTTCTGCAGCAGGGATGTGTCCGTCCTTTAAAAAACGGACGCATAAAGGAACGTGGGGGCTTTTTTCTATCTTTTTTGGACGGAGAATAAGCGACAAACATGAGAGGGTCGGTGTTGTTTTGAGGGGACAGATGGATGGACAGATGTATGGATGGAAGGATGGATGGATGGATGGAGGAGGTGGGAGTGGCACTGTGGTGGGGGAGGAAAAGGGGTAGAAGATGATAGAATGGGAAAACACGGGCCCAAATCTTTCAATAATGGATAAAAAATCGGAGGGAGGAGGGATAAGTGGGGCAGTGATTGATGCCTCCTTTGGGATTTTCTTTGTTAGCCTCTTTTGTTGACGCTTCACGCTTGTCTGAGCGCCTTTTTCTCTCCTCCCGCGTTTGCGCCTCTTTTTATACAACTGTGCTCCTTAATCCCGATCCTCCCTTTCGCTAATGCCGCTTTCTGTCCCCCGTCATCCGCCTCTCTGCCTCGTCTCCTTCTGGCTGCGTTAGAGCGGCGTTCTGTCTCCCCTCCTCTGGCGTTCTCCACCTATTTTGACTCCCTTCCCGCTTACCTCCATCTTGCTCTGCTCCCTCCCTCTCCTCCTCCATCCATTTTTGCATCAGTGGGGTTTTTTTCTTTGTTTATTTGTTTGTTTTTTGCACGTGCCACTGCCACCCAAGGACGTTTCTCAATAATGTGTCTGTGTCCACTGCACCCAAGGACGTTCTCAATAATGTGTCTGTTTGGGCACCGTCTACTCCATTATTTCCTCCTAAATTTGTTGTGATGGCGGTGGCGGTGAAAATGGGTGTGTCCATGTTTTTCCAATGCACCTTCCGCCTGAAACTGGCTCCAGACTCGGTGCCTTTACGCCGCTTCAAAACTCTGATATTTAGCATCATAACTAGATTTATTAGGACTGTATCTATGGCAACACTATTCTGGAATAATCTTCCTTGCTGCCATAGGAGGAATTTGCTTTGTCTTTTCTGAGGAGGAATAGTTGGAGCCAATCAGAAAGAGAAACAGAGAGACAGGTCAAACAAACAGGATGAGTCTTTCTATTGTTTCTCCCACTTCTGCTCAACCATCCCACATCATGTGTTTGCTTTCTATCCTTTCGATTTCTTTTTCTTTCATCCTGGGGTAAATTTCACTTGCTCGCTCTCACTTTCTCTCTCTTTATCCCTCTTCAGATGAGAATAGTGAGAGAAATCTTTCCCCTGTTCTCAAACAAAATAAAATAGAAATACCTTATTTGTCTGGGAAATATACTAATTGGAAATACTAAAAAGCTTTTAAACATACAAAACTGCATATTAGAAGATTCTATTAAGCGTTGTTTTTCCACATTTTTCTTAATAGCATTGAAAAATAGATAAATGTTTATCTATTTTTTATTTGCATTTAAAAAAGAGGGAAAAAAGAAAAAAGAATGACCTGTGTATTTAGCTTTTAGTTAGTAGTTAGTATAAAACATAAAACCTTATGTTACTTAGTTTAGAAACACCTCGAGCACTAAACTTCAGTGAAACTCCTAGTCACTTTATTTTGAAGGTGGCAGCAAACCTGTGCGTTTCTGGGCGCTGACGTCAGCGTGAGCCTGATGTGCTCCGCTGACCGTTGAGACTTCCCAGATCACCATGAGTTTCCCAGATCAATGTCAATAAAGATGTCAATGCACTCCCCATCACAGCTTCCTCACAAGTATTTAAAAAAGGATATTAGGAAGACGGTTTTGGACTTTGGTGAACTGTACAGCTCTTCTTCTGTTAAAGATGGGTGGATAATAGTAGGCCGTACACGGCGGACAGCCGTGTGGACAGTGTTTACTTCATATCCATTTCATTATTGTGACCACTAATAGAAAGCAACTTAATGCAGAGAGGAGTAGGTCAATACTAACTCACTTAGGAGGCCCAGAGTGGGCGAGCGAGGGCAGGGAGGAATCAGGGGAGAGAGGGAAGCGTCCAGAAACTCATCCCAGTGATGGTATTGTTTTCCAGTGAGGTTGGGAAGGATACGTGCATCTCAGAGTCTGAACCGTTAGCAGCCCAAACTCCAAAGCAGGCTGAACGGAGCGACGCTGTTTTGGCTCTCCTCATCCGCCGGCTCTCTGCGCTGCTCCAAGGATGATGTCAGTGCTGTTACGTAGCTGCAGAGAGGAGCGGCGAGCCATCCAGTCCAGGGTGGTAGGGCCGCTGCTGCTAGGCAACAGAAATGCTATTAGTCTGCATTATCCAGGTGCTGCTGTTGCAATTACACCGCACAGACAGCATAGATGCAAGAACAAAGTGTCAGGTTACAATCGAGCCAAATATTCAAATAACATGCAACTCTCTCCTCATTTCAACGTGTTGGTCAATATTCATTCCGAAGACAGAGACAGCGGAGAGAGTCCTGGAGTCCTTTTAATATTATTATCATTATTATTACTAGTAGTAGTGGTAGAAGCTTTTCTTGTCATCACGTATTAAGTAGAATGAAATCGGAGGGCCAGATGGAGGGTCAGGTCAGTCCTGGGCCACTGCTGCTCCCTGTGCTGCTGCTGCGGGTTAACACACTCAACAGCTCCATTTACACACCTTTAAAAGTGCCAGAGTGGTAGTTTTGTGCTGTGAGTGAGCGAGTGACCGAGATTCCATACATTCATTTGAGTTGTACTGGAGCGACTCTAAAGGAGGAAGTGAGGACAAACGTCATTTTCCATCAGAACAGCTCTGTGAATTTTGAGTGCATCTTCAGGCCAATCTCTCCCTCTCCCCCTCTCTCTCTCTCTCACACACACACACGGATCCCTGTTCTTTTATCTTTGTGAGGACTTTACTAGGCATACATTACCCAGCCCCTTACTCTGCCCAAGCCTGAACCCCCAGACCCTCAAACCCACTTCCAACCCAGTCCTGAACAGTCCTCCACAGCTGGGAGGACCAGCCAAAATGTGCTCGCTTTCCAGACATCTTCTCACTTGGCTCGTCAAATTAAAATATTTCTACATTTATCGTGACGTAAAGTATTTTTCAGGTTTTTAAAACAACAAACCGTAATCTAAGATTCAAATATTTCAAAATTTTCCAAGAATATAAGAGCTGATTTGTGTTGCTGTCTGTCCCATTTTTCCCAGGTCACTAGGTCTGTGCTGCATTCACAGTCCAAATATGGAAAAATGAGGGGGATTATAACATGGCTAAACTCTCTCTCTCTCCATCGCTGTCTCTCTCTCTTTCTCTCTCTCTCTGTTACACACACACACACACACACACACACACACACAGAGACTGTGTCAGAAACACAAATGTTTAATGAACCAGAAAAAGATACAGCCCATTTATCATCAGTGTTTTATTAATTGGATTTTGTCGATACAACATGGCGATACACAGATATCCTCATTTATACTCTGAGATCCTCATTTATACTCTGAGATCCTCATTTATACTCTGAGATCCTCATTTATACTCTGAGATCCTCATTTATACTCTGAGATCCTCATTTATACAAACACACTTTTTAAAAAGGCAAATGCAGCTTGTGTGTCTGCAAATGGACGCCAAGCAGGTTTTGAGTGTAAATGTGCATTAGTGTAATGGTAGTGCTAGCTGTTACCATGACAACACTACAGACAAAGTGGGTCAGCGGGCTCTTGCCACACCCCTGTTGGCATGGAAACAAGGCTGGTCAATTAAACCTGAGAAGCACAATGACTTACACACATCGCACGCACGCGCACACACACACACACACACAGACACACACACACGCAGACACATGTGCGTGTGCACACCACACACACACACCTTCTTTTTGTAAGATCCTGCTTTATCCAAACGTACGAGAGGCTTCTGTGTGTGTGTGTGTGTGTGCGTGTGTGTGTGTGTGTGTGCATTTATTTTCTGGGCAATCTAGACCAGCACTAGTGTGTTGGACCATTGCTAACGTGAGTGGGTGGGTTTATTATTTATTTAAAGATGCATTGTTATGATGATGTGTTAATATTTAAAGAACAAAACCATTGTTTTGTTGATATGAATTATGGCTTATTTTATTTACTGATTTTTATCACCTTTGAACAGACAGCGGGAGACAGTGCAGTCAACCGGTTTTGGCTGTAAATGCTACCACAGACAGCTATAAAAGATGAATAATCCGGGCAAGATGGTGGATTTGTGAGCTTACGACAAGTTTTTGCTCTCACTGAAATACTTTGTGTACTGACCAAACAATGATCCCGAAACCACCCAAAGACGAGCTATCGTCATCCATTTTCAACCACTTACAGTTTATCAAGTCAGAGAGGTTGGAGATCAGCATCCATCCATCCATCCATCCCTCCATCCCTCCATCCAGACAGACTTCAGCTGTTACTGTTGTGCTGTGTCCATGGCACTGAGATTGATCACAGCTGCATCGTTTCCCAGGATCATGAGGCCGTTTCCTGCGTTTCCATGTGTTTTCCTGTGTGTGCAGGTTGTAAAGAGTGCTGCGAGCGCTGTGTGGGCAGTCTGCCATGGGCCTCGCTCATCGCCACCATTCTGCTCTACATGGGCGTGGCCTTGTTCTGTGGGTGTGGCCACGAGGCTTTGAGCGGCACGGTTACTATACTCCAGAACTACTTCGAAGTGATTAGAGCTCCAGGAGATACGCTGGACGTGTTCTTTATGTAAGTTCCCTGGTTCATGGTTTTTTAAAACCTTAGTAATGAGCAGAAATGTGCTTCTATGCTTATTATTTCTGCTGTGTCCCAAGAACGTACAATGAGGTCAAGTCTAAATCTAATCAAATGATGTGCAGTATTTAATAACAGGCTGTTAATGACTGTGGGGCCTGTGTTTTCCCTTAGCATTGACATCCTGAAGTACATCATCTATGGCCTCGCAGCTGGATTCTTTGTGTTTGGAGTGCTCCTCTCTGGTCGAGGGCTTCTTCACCACTGGAGCCATCCGCGATCTCTATGGGGAGTTCAAGATCACTGCCTGCGGACGATGCCTGACTGCGTTTGTAAGCCACGACTCCACAAAAAGTGCATTCGAGAAATAAAGAGGAGGAATTTCAAATCAAATGGAATGAAATAAAATTGCCTGTGCCTCCAGCTGATGTTCCTGGCCTACCTGTTCTTCCTGGTGTGGCTGGGGGTGACCGCATTCACCAGCCTGCCCGTCTTCATGTACTTCAACGTTTGGTCCATGTGTAAGAACACCAGCTTGGTGGAGGGAGCCAACCTCTGTCTGGACCTGCGTCAGTTTGGTGAGGTGGCAAGATTTTTGAACAAGATTTGTTCTAAAAGAAACGTGGTTCCAGCAGAGCCTATAAACCTCTTCCTGGGTTTATGTGGATTTTAAACTGTCAGGCCTGATTGTATTTGCCCAGGAGCTACTAAATTACTACAATAACAAAGCCAACTCAAAAACCACTAACGTTCATTCGGGTGCAAGTGTTTGTCATCATGACAGAATTTGACTTGTAGGTGAGGTTTGATTATTACTCCAGTAAAAACAAAAACCCATGTGATGGGCACGCTGGAACAGAGATGAAATGTGTGCAGCGCCTGAAGACCAAACGGCCAAATTGGCAAAACCAGTGGAAATACCAACCGGTGTTCCGCGAGGCTGCCAAGGCTCCTGCGGTGGATGATATGGCAGATCCCAGAGATACATGCAGGTCACCATCGCAGAGAGCTTCCAATCAATCTAACGCTGATGTTTGCTGCCTTTGGAAGAAAACACAAAAAACAGGAGCCTTTGGCGGGAAAAGCATGATCATAAACGATCGAGACTTACAAAAACCCATCCGACAAGATCTGAGGTGCTTACTAAGAATCGTGGTTCCTGGTGCAGCTGACATGAGGTGTGTTGGTGCTGCTGGATGGTAGATTGCCAGCATCGTGAAGAGTTTGTGTTTGTAATCTTCTCAGGAGCGGTGACCATCTCTGAGGAGAGGAAGGTGTGCACAGGATCTGAGAAGTTCTTCAAGATGTGTGAATCTAACGAGGTAGGCTGCAGTACGACAACCACCACCACTAAAACCCAAAGGAACAATCATAATAATGATAATAACATGACGTCTTTGTGTATTTCAGCTGGACTTGACCTTCCATCTGTTCGTATGCGCACTTGCAGGAGCTGGAGCTGCCGTCATTGCCATGGTAACGATCATTTTTCTTAAATATACTCAATTATCTACCGCTGTCCGCTGTTACAGCTTCCATCCTTGCCAGTGTGAACATTTCTAGATGCACCGTTGCTCATGTGCACGTAGGAATCCATTTACCACCATAAACGGCTGCTACAGAAATTGCTGTATTTGATCATTTCCTCCCCACTTGTCCTCTTTCTAAGGTCCATTTCCTGATGGCTCTGGCCGCCAACTGGGGCTACCTGAAGGATACCAGCCGAATGCAGAAGTACGAGGACATCAAGTCCAAGGAGGAGCAGGAGCTGCATGATATCCACTCTACACGCTCCAAAGAACGCCTGAATGCCTACACATAAAAACACAGCGCCAAGACACCCTCCCCCCCAGCACACACACACACACACACACACACACAGCCATAAGGGTATCAGACACAGCTTATTACACACTCAGCAAAGACAAACAGCTACATACATGATTTGATAGGAAGGTGACAACATGGACACCACTGTCGTTGCGTGTCTGCTGGTGTGAGCAGTGACAACAGTGTCAGCGTCATCGCTGCTCCGTTCCAGCCCGGCCAAAGATGTTCGTGTGGCTTCAGCAAAGTGGAAGTTCACCAGCGGGTGTCAAAACCAATGAGGCTTTATCGCTACTGTCGATTTATTAACGTCTTAAAAAATATCCAGCTATCAGCGTGGACACGCAAGAATGAAAAAAATACCAAAACTGACCTCGTAGAAAACACACGTTTGAACGTGTCGATGTGTTTAATTTTAGTTGGAATCGGAGTACCGCTGGTGTACACACAGCAGACACATCACTGAGTTTGGTGTCTATGAACCCACACACACACACACACTCACACACACACACACACACACACACGGCTCACAGGTGTAGCTGAATGGTGGGTTATTGTGGGCAGTCCTGTTAGGTGGCGTCATGCTTCGTTGTATCGTTTTGCTACGTTTTGACGATGGTCCTGCAGAGAAATGTGATGCTGAACATGTACCTGAAGGTACTGTGGGTAGCTTTGATAATATCCCCCCTTCTCCTG
>CAAE01014786.1:709616-724890 GCA_000180735.1 Tetraodon nigroviridis
ACTTAAAAGAAAATGAACAAGGCTCCTCCCTCTCCTTCTATCCCCAGGTTGTACAAAGTTGTGATTTTTGTCCTTTGCAGCACATCTTAGAAGCACAAGGTCTTTTTGATGTGTTTTCATCAATCAGATAAATTCTGCTTGTTTTTCTCCCTTCACTTTCTGGAATTATGCCACATTTTTATCAGTATTATTTATGTATTTTGAAATCGAGGTACTTAAATGGCGCGGGCGTGTTGGGGTCGGGGGGACATATCACTTTTTACATTTCCACATTTTCACACAATGGTTGTGTATTTCAGTGGTTCTGAGCACGCAAAACGGTCCACGCAGACAGACAATGGCATGCAGAGGTACCGATCATCTCGTCCTTTCTCTTTTCCTTCAACGATACGATGGGACCAAGTCTGCCTCAGAGCCTGTAGTCGGTGCGCCCCGGGCGGTGTGGCGAGGAACTGTTTGGAACAGCATTTAAAACATCTGAAGTCTGATTTGGAAAAACTCAGAATAAACTAGCCTGACACGATGGAAAATGTCAGATCGGTCAAGCTGGCAGGGCAGCAACGGTTTGGGATGGATGAGATCGGGGCTGAGTAAGATGTCAGTCATCTGCTCGGGTGCTTTTCCTTGGTTGTGAGCGGAGTGAAGCTCATGTGTGGGCGGCGGCCTCGGTGTGGACTTATAAGGGCGGGACAGTTGTCCAACTACCTGTCTTGATCTGCGTCTCTATCTGCCAGTAGAGACGACTGAGAGGGATGATGTGCTGAGGAAGACTCTGCTGCTGCTGATGATGATGGTAACAGCGGCCATGATGGTGAATGATCTTGAAATGGTTTGATTGGATGAGACTACCAGCACACACACACACACACACACACCCACACACACACACACACACACACACACACATACAGTTCACCATCATCACTCTGAGCCATAATTATTTGCTCTTTTACTTTTCACCAATGACATTTCACTATTTTGTTATTGAATTTTTGAAACTTTTTCAATGTGAAATCATTTGATTAGAAAAAAAAAGGAATCGTGTGTGTTTATTTTCCTTGTGGGCAGTATTATGCACTGCACTGGCATTACCTGTATAAAGATATACATATATGTGAAACAATTGAGGTGAGTGGCTGAGACCTGACATCCTGCTGGTCCTGGTCTGGAGGAGCTGGCTCGCTTGAATATTCTAGAGCCAAAACTCTCCGAGAGAGCTGCTTCAGCATCAACAAGTGTCTGCTGATACAAGTCGAAAAGATGGGGACACCAATAAAGTTCTGAACGTTGGCGGTGATTAGATCATTGATGAGATCAGACGTTCATGTTAAAGCAGCTTTCACGAGTGTGACAGCACTTTGTGTCGAGAGGCTCCACCAGACCCGCTTCCTGTTCAGGTGCATCTCCGCCACATACACTTGGTATTTTTAAGGGTCTAGTTTTACAGTAACAGTATTTTATCATTTTCATTGCCTGACAATGGTTGTCTTGTCAGTGTTTTTAACCTCAGATAAAGAAAAAAAAAATAGTTTTGTGCACTTATTGACCATTGTGAGCTCTCTCTTCTTCTTGGTGTGTAAGTGCATTGAGATCCCCGCGGTGGGACCTGTGTATAGTCTTGCAGCATTGGTAATAACCTAAAGAAATTGCAAAATTAAAAGAAACAAAACCATAACAATGAAGAAAATCTTATAATAGATTAAAAAAGACAGTAAATCTAGTTGTTGTTTGTGGCATGGTTATGCATTCAATGGTCATCATTTTACTGATTAAAAAAAGCAAAAAAAACAAAACAAACAAAAAAAAAAAACCTATTCCACTGGCGCTGTTCTGCTGTTTCTCTTTTGTTTCCCACATTTTAATGTGAAGTATTGCGGTTCCTGTTGCTAATGATGTTGCTCAGCTAGCTTGCTTGCTCAGATGTTTACCACCAGAGCAATATATTGTTACAAGTTTGGACAAAAATGACTATAGCTAAAATCCTGACGTAGAAGTGCATGAATTCGATGGCTTTATTGTATGAATAAAGCAGATTTGCTCATGTGTAACGTATTGCTCTGGCCACCTTTTATCCTGCAGCCCACCTCTGTTCATGCCCCCGTCCTCATGCTGACTTTTCGAGCTACAATGACACTACATATCTGGGAAATATATATATATAGACATATATTTGAAAAAAAAAAAGGGATCTATTTTCCTTTCGGCCTGTGTGCATACGAGCTACCGATGCAGAAATGCAGATTTGTGTAACTTAGCAACAAGCACAGTGTCCAGAGCTGCTGAACCACCATCTGTGGCGGACCTGAGCAAGCCTAAATGATGACTCAACATGCATAGGGAGCAGATTTTAATCGAAATAATTGATACTACCTATTTATGTCAACGCAGACCTGCGTTGTTTAATAGGATCCAAAACTGCAAGACATTTCCGAGTGGTGGAAATGCAGCTCCAGAGGAGGACAGGAACAGCTCGCTCTTCATTTGTCTCCATGTTTCACCCACGCACCCTTGTAAAGATGAATCTGTTTGCGGACTTGTGTTAATCCTGCATCCTTCTTGTCTGAAGCCCCTGACTGCACGCGCACGCAGGCGCTCATTTTATAAATCCAACATCCAAAAGTCAACCACGTCAGCGCCGCCACTGATCTTTCACCGACAGAAGGCTCCGTTTTGGCCCCTCACACCTGAAGTCATTCAGCTTTGACGATGTCACTGATCAGCTGGAGCTTTAGGTCCAAGCAGTCAGTCGGGCTGGACATTTTGGATGTTGGAAGTAGTTTTTTCTTTTCGTCTGTTTCTCGGTATAGTCGGCTTTTGGTACTTCACTCTGGTTGCTTAGTAGCAGGATGACTGTGACTCACTCCTCCATTTTTGTACATATCTGTGCCAACAGCTTGGGCAGACAGTGGCTTTTTTATTTGTAAAGACATAAACTTGCTTGCATATATAAATAAAATTAAATGATACACTTGTGTACTTGTTAAGAAGGGAACATTTGGTGTCCGGGTCTTTATTTCAAACATTAATATCGTTTAATTGCAGTTGATGTATACTGTGTGTGTGTGTGTGTGTGTGTGTGTGGAGAAGCGGTACGGTTAGGAGATCTGCCCACCCTAATGTTTCGCTCGCCAGTCTAACGTTTTACAAACCAACAGTGCGTGGCTAATACCGACACCTGATCATCTGATGATTCCCATACGAACAGCTGTGATCACAAGAAAATCAACGTCTGATTCAGCCACAGAAACGTCCCCGTCTGCCTCGGCACCCCCGCGTTTATTATCAGACACCCCACACTGGAATACGAGATAAAGTCATGCCATACTGTGTAAACGCCACAGATAGAGATAGATTTAAAAATGGCGTTACCATACAGTTAGGAACACAAGTGTATTTATAAAGAAATGTATTGAAATTCAAACCTAAATCAAAAGAAAAAGAAAAAAAAATCATCAACTGAGCAGTTGCTACGTTAAAAATGTTTGACAATGATGTTGATGTCTAAATCACGCAGAGATGCTGCCATGGTGACCTAACCCAGGACGGGGGTGGGAGGCCACGGCCGAACCTGGACGATCGCTCCCACAGTCTCCACATCCTAAATATGAACGCTTTTATTTGCATTAGCTACATTAGCCGCCGCCGCCGCCACAGAGCCTGTGAACGTCCCATTAGGATGCTGAAATGGATTATGGGTGAGACAGGTGTTGATTCCAGGCCCTTGGATGATTCCTGGTGCGGTGAGTGGTTTTTCCAGGGGTGGATCCTTACGGCTAAATGATGCCCATGTTCTCGTAGATGACATCGTCGTCATCATCGGCCTGGGCCCTGGCGGCTGGGGTCGATCTGGAGCAGGAAGGGGCGGTGCTGGCGGTGCTGGCGGTTACAGGAGGTCTACTCGGCGCCGGAGCTTTGCGGACCTGGGCGTAAAGGTGAGCGAACGGGTCTGCGTGGCTCTGACTTTGGCTGGCTGATTCGCGCACAGGCTCAGAATAAATGGGCTCATCCTGTGCGGAAGCGGGTTTTTTCACCTCCTCGGCGCTGATCTTGTCGTACACCTCGGAATAAATAGAGTCCTGGCGGTTGGGGAGGCTGTTTTGGTCAGGCGGGCTTTGTTTGGAACCAGGCGGGTGGGTTGGTAGGACACTGGCTGGGTCCACGTACAGAGCCTTGGCCGACTGCGGTTCCGGTTCTGACTGGATGCATCTCACCGGGTCGGCATACACAGCCTCTGATTGGCTGCCGGGGTGGCTGGAATGAGTGGGTATTGATGGAAGAGGCATGAGGGTGATGGGAGCGTGCGGACTGTCCTCTGGAGAGGAGCACTTCCTGCCCTGCATGCTCAAGGTGTGCAGGCCGGCAGCCATGTTGGCCAGGTCGGGCGTTCTGGGCAGAGAAAGAGGGTTGGGAGGGACACACTCCTGCGTTTGAGGGGAGGTCTTCTGTTTGATGGTAGCTTGGATCAAGTAGAAGATCTTCTCAGCCTGCGGCGTCTCAAAGATGAATGAGCCAGGACCAGACTCGCAGCGCCGCCCGGCCTCGATGGTTAACGCCCCCTGGAAGAGCGAGAGATGGAAGCAAGAAACAACAAACTGGAATCCTTCTGCTATCGTGGGATCGGCGGAACCTCTTTACCTTGTCTTTGCCGTATCTTCTCAGCATCTCGTAAGGCCATTCTCGGAGCACACTCTTCTTCTGGGTGTCCTTCAGCAGCAGGGCCTCCTGTCCCACCTGCAACCAGTATGCCCCCTGCAGGTCGCAGCGCGTCGCTGCATCGCTCTTCTGGACCTCCACCAAGAACTCGGACACTGGAATCATTGGAATTCAAAACCACACAAGACATGCACCAGGACCACACCCCAAGACAACCGAATTAAGGGTTTTTACTAGAGATTGTTCTACCTTCATCAGCAGAGGCATAAATCTGGTTTTCTTCCATGCAAAGTTGACCAGAACCCTGCTGAAATCCTTGCTGAGAGAGACAGACGGAGAGAGCTGAGGACGTGTCGCCCGTGGGTCACGGGCGAGACAGACGGAGAGAGCTGAGGACGTGTCGCCCGTGGGTCACGTGATGTCCACGGACGGGCGAGGCGGGTGTCACCTGAAAGGTGCTGTGGCAGAGTGCTTCCACCCAGGCCAGACAGTCGTCCTTGAGGGCGGCGAACACCAAGGCTCTGTCCTGCGTCTCCACGCAGAACGCTGACATGTTCTCCTTCAAGAACCACACACACACACACACACACACACATCTCTTTCCTGGTGCTCAGATAATGAATGATAGTTAAAGTTTGAGTTGCTAAGATGCGAACGTCGGCCGGGGCACTGACCTTCGGGCAGGCTTCAGCATTTGGGGGCAGCCTGACCACGCTGAGCAACTCCGACAGTCGCACGACCTTGATCTTCTTGTCCGTATGAGGATGGTGGTGCCTCCTGAGGCCAGGACTACCGTCAGCTCCAGATCCGCCACCTGGAGGAAGCGCGGGCCTGTTAGGTTCCACCTAGGATCTACCTTCACGTGAACAGCAGAGCTCTGCACAGCTTTTAGGACTCAAGCACCAGTTCTGCTCCTCCGTCTGCGTGATCCGGATGGAGCTAGGGTTGGGGTTCGGCTTAGGTATGAAATCAATGACCTCAATGACCTCCTGGATATCCAGGCACCTTCAAAAACCTGGTCGTACACCAAGATTGGACTCATTCCGAGGCTCCAGAACTCCACGTCCTCCATGCGGAGACTAGATCCTCTAGGAGCTTGAACCTTGCTTCCTGTAAGAATGAGAAGTGGAGGAATGCTCCAGACTTCCCCTAAATTTAAAATAATATTCTACAAGTGCGATCAGGTGTAATGTTGTTTTGTATCAGCAGATGGCGCTATAACCCCTGAATCCAGAAGTACAGCTTCAGGGAATATTATATTATCATTTTACCTGCACTTTTATTACTAATTTGTTTTAGTGGATGCATTATTTGACATTAAGCAGCTGAGACCTATCATTTTTAATCGTAATTCGAATGTTGTTGTCCCCCCTTTGTCACATGCCTTTCTTTCCCTTTTATTTAGACAGTTTCCAGGTTTTTAACCGGCGCCTGCCATTGGTCAAGTATACTTTTATCATGAGATTTGTGGCTGAGTCACAATCCCGCCACTGTTAAATGAGCCTGAACGAGACGGACAGAAAAGGAGGTAGCGAAGCTCTTTTCTAATTCAGCCGCTCAGACACTTTGAGGTCAGCTCACCAGAAACCAAGAACAGCCCTCCTGTCCTCAAGAAGATGCTCTCTCAGAGTTCACGCTATCTATGGGGACATGAATTAGCAGCACATGCTCCTCACACACACACACACACACACACACACGCGCGCGCGCGCGCGCGCTCTGTAGCACCCTGGTGAATCACTACAGCTCAGTGTTGGGTGACGTCAGACAGATAGCTGGAGAGGAGCTGCATCATGCTGATGCACCACGCTTATATAAGAGCATCAGCCATTCCGGACGGGAATAACGCTGCTCCTGTTTAGATGCGCTTCCACCAGAAGCAGCCCGCATCCAGCTGTGGGCTCATTCCTCATGATTCACCTAGACAAGCCCTCCATTTCGCTTTGGATGAGATGATCCGCGCGGTAGATGTGACAAATGTTGAGCGGAACAAACAGAGACTCTTTTCAGCGTCGTATCTTTATATAGATCCACACGACTGCGCGTCCGGGGGCAATTTACTGGAGCCTTAAATATCGACCCCGGCCGTGTCACTGGAACGAGGATGCACGTTGTTATTCTAGGTACACCTTGGCTTAGCATGGCGCTGTAAAGATAGCATTCTAACCAAAGATGCAATCCAGAAGTCACGTTTCAGATCATGATAAACTGGAAAGTGTTGTTTGCCCTAATTTTGCCCGAATAGAGAGATTACTGTAATGTTGGATGAGAAAGGACAAACGGCCGCCAAGGTGTTGGTTACCATGTCAACGGTGAAGGTAACGTCTTGCATTCAGCGGTCGACTCTGAGCTTTGGGGAAAGAAAATGCGAGCGTACCTCCGACATCCTGGATCTCCAGCCGCCCGATTCCACTGCTGCTTTGAGGAAACAGAGTCAACCACACGGGCTTCCATTTCTGAGCAGACAGAGAGCAGAGCTGCATGAACGTGAGCAAAAAACACCCATGAAACACACAAGCGGACATTCATGTAGGTGCTTTAGGTGACGGTACTCAGGAAACGGATCTGTTCGATTACGGCTTCATAAATTAGAGTTTTGTTTGTCTCACACCTGTTTTTCCCAGTTGTGATTCAAAGCAGTGTTCCAGAGCAGGGTCCCGCTCCCTGTGTGTGTGTGTGTGTGTGTGTGTGTGTGTGTGTGTGGGTGTGTGTGTGTGTGTCAGGGGCAGGAATGTGCGCGATAGGTGTGCTGTGTTCCAACTTGTTGACTTTGTGTCCTTGTTCAGCAGCGAACGGAGGAACACAGGAAGTCATAAATGAAACTACACACAAGATCACGTCCACCTATCAAAGCCGCCTCACACGCCAGTCGGAGCGCTCGTTGGGTGAATAACCGTCGACAGTTTTCTGCTCCTGTGCCAGAGGTGAGCGCGCTGTCAGGTGACAGACACGCCGTCCCATGTCTGCGGTAGAGAGAACACACGCACTCACTTTACCAGATTTGTGTGACTGGAGATAAACTCGTCCCCTCTTGGCGTTGGATTCCATCGGAGGCGTTTTAGCGTCCAGTAAGTCTCAGGATACGTCTTCCGAGGTGTGTGGCGCTCCAACATTCCTGGAATCTGACACTCACCTGACACACACAGGCAAACGTAGGTGGAGCTGCGAGTGTGTGCGCGCGCGGGTGTGTGTGTGAGCGTGTGTGTGAGTGATTAACTGGGGATTTTACCCGTGCTGCATCGACGTTTGACAGTTTTTTCCTGATTAAAGTTCAGGTATGAGGTCATCCTGAGTTCTCTCTTCTTTCTGGAGAGCTCTTGAATCTCTCTGGCCACAGAACGGAACCCAATCACCTCACAGAGCTTCCCAAGCTTGGAGGCGGACATTCCCATCGCTTTGATTCCTGCTGTCCCAGATATCCGCTTCCCCCGAGGCTGCGCGTGTATGAAACAGTGCACTTTGCCTTTCTCCTAATTGTACTCACGCTGAGACGAACTACACAGTCATCACCGCGCGTAACATGACAGCCAGACACACAATTTATGAGATCACAGGAGCACGTCTCACTTCCTGATGGTGCAGGCGTCCTCCTGTCACTGCCTTTCCCAGGTCCAGAGGGTGTGATCTGTGACCTTGCTGAAGGACCCCCGTGACCTCTCCTCGGGACCATACCAGAAACGCTGATGGGGCCACCGCCCACGCACGCCGCTCCAGTCTGCCGACACAACTATAGGAGATCTACCGGCACGTCTACATTTGTGCGACCATGGCGACTCTTCGGATCGGCGAAGCATCCGATCTTTCACAATCTCTGGTCTATTTCAGGTTTGATCTACAGAATGTGAAGGGCTTGACCGTCAACCTTGAACCGTCTCTCCTGAGGAATCCATCAGTCCGCTAATATCGATGGACCATCGATTGGGTGGCGAAACAATCAATTCGATTCGGAAGACTTATGCTGACAGTTATGACAGTGGAGAAATCTGCAAAGCTCACAGGGATATGTGTCCTGACAGGCGCCTCCCTCAGATTCATGCTAACGCGCCCTGATGGTCGGCCGCCTTCCGCCGCTGAATCAAAGCGTCACCGTTTTATCCGTCCTCCTCAAATTGCAGTAAAAGTGGGTAACTTGTAAATTGGACGATGCTGTCTTATTTTATTCCTAATGCTTTCTTCTGTTTTTGTTTTTTTAAGGGTTTTCCTGCTTAAAATAATGTAGCCTTTGGCGGCGGGGTGGAGAAAAAAACCCGTTTGTTATATTTACGACATACAAGAGTTTTCAAGGTGATCCTGGAGGACCCACCGTGGGTCTGGGTCATGTGACGCTGACCCAGAGGTGTTCTCCTCTCGTCAGCAGGAAATCGCGCTCCGTTGGTCCTCTTAACAGATTGGCATTTTCTGTGTCAGAGACTCTTGACACGCAGACATGACGAGTAGCCAACAGACATGTTTGGTTCAGGTCTTCTCATGGAATTCCATTTGTGAGGCGACATGAGCTCTTCCTGCAAGGTGGGATCAGTCCAGGTGATCTTCTCAGCTGTTCTCTGGGTGCAGGCTCTTCACAACAGCCTCCTCCCAGCAGAGGATGTTGTGTCTGCACCCCATTCTCCACGAAACTCACCTTCAGTTCACGAGGCCGGTCCTGATGCTGCTCTCTGTCACTCAAGGACTGTTCTCTCCGTCTTTTAAATACCCCAGGGGCCACATCAGCAGGGGCCCCGGGTTATTTGCCTCCCTCCTGTTTATGCAACTTGAGCTCCCAGTGATGTAAACAGCAACAAGCGCTCTGGCTGTAATTTCCCCCGGAAGGTGTTTTGTGGTTGTGGAGCCATGTTTCTGTAAGGACAGAACACAGCATTCACCTCCAGGTGGTCCAAAGTGGTGCTAAATTGTCCAGGTTTTTCACCCAAACAGCGTACCCTTGTGAGGAATAGCTGCTTAGCCAGCTTCTGCTCCCTCTGGCGCCGCCTGGGGCACCGCCACTCTCTCCAACGTGGGGAACCGGGCGATGTAACAGACTTTATTCATCCCACAGAGGGAAAATCCCTGCAGGCGAAGCTGCAGGCCTCTGAAATTTGATGCCTCCTGTATGTTGCTAAGTGTGTTACTTCAATGACACAAAGACATATAATAGAAAAACAACCTGGGTCTGTGCAGAATATAAGTTCTACTGTCAACGATGAAGAGTATTTTTATAGATTTCAACCACAGAAACTGCGAATGATGAAGTGTGGAGGCAGGAGCGACAGTGGATCACTGCAGCGCAGCGTTTGTTTGTGTGTCTGCTAAACACTTCACTGTCGGGCCAAAAATGGCCGGAATGAGGGTCGTCTCTCCCTCGTGGCAAGGTCCCCTCAGCGTCCCTGCCCCCATCTCTCATCCACGCAGAAAACAGCCTTTAAACAACAGAGAAATAAAGACTTTTGTTATTAGATCTGCAGAATCTAACAGAGGCTTCAGCACTGAAACCAAAATTACACATATTGTGCAATAATACTACATTTAGGAATATATTATTATTTGGGTTGTTTCAGGAATCTTTGTCAGGTGTGCAGGTACGTTTTTGGGGTATTTCAGGTGGAGCCTCCAGTCACGGCTGTGCCGTCCGGTTGGAGTTGGCACCCTTGATTCCCTTTAGGCTCCCAATTTAAAAAATTCTCACATCCCCATGATGAGACTGGCGCTGACCTCGACTCAAAAAGGATCAGTATCACAATCAGGTTCAACCTCGTAGTGATTTTTACTTTTCTATGGCTCCTGTTGATGTTATGGATTAAAAATAAACAATTATACCCCTGGAGCATCTAATACTATAGTGATTTTAGAACTTCCCTGTCAGTCGCTGTTCCTACAGCCACATTGCCCTCAGAAATGTTGTTTTTCTTTTCTTTTTCGTGCTTCTAACACAAGAAAACTCCAAATCCCAACAGGAAAATGCATCTTCCTGTTGGGATCCAACCGTAAAAGGATAATTCTCTGTTCAGATTGTTTGATCACCACTTTACCCTTGAGCGCAAAACCGAAACCAAAACAGCTGGAGACACTTTGGAACTTGTTTTTCACTCCGCACAACTGAGCATCTTTATAAATTCACGGAGACTCTTGGTGAGGCGGAGCAGGCAGCCTCCTGCGCTCCTGATTTTTGGAGAAAAGGGAAGGAAGCGCAGCAGGAATGGCTGGCGCCGCGCCAATCCGGAGTGATGGGCGGACCCGCGCGCACAGTTCGCGGTTGAGGTGTTAACCTGTGTTTTCTGGAGGTCCTGTGGCGTCTGCACCAGCTCCTGCCTCCTCCTCCTCGTCCTCCTCCTCCTCTCTGATGCATTTTAATGGCGCACGGCGGACGTGGAGGTGCTTTCCTGACGCTCCGCTATGTGCGTGAGGCTCCACGCGCGCTTTGAGCACAGCTGGAGCTCGAGCTGTCCCCGGTGCTGAACGCTCGAGGAGCCGCGAGGATGAGCGTGAAACAGCTGCACGTGGCGGGCTGCATACTTGCCTGTTTACTCAGGTAAGGGACGGACGGATGGGCGGATGGGCGGATGGATGGGCGGAAGGATGGATGGATAGTTTCACCTTCCTTCATTATTGTGAATACTTTATTGTATTTTGTGATCATAGAAATATTTAAATATCTTGTTTTGGCTGACTTGAACCAACACTGAAGCCGTTTTGGGACGGAAGCAGCCTCTGGGGCAACTGTCAGTCTCACCAGACCAAGCGCACCGTCTAAAGGGAGAAGTGAAGAGATCAAAATGAATGTGGAAATCTTCTTAGAGGGTCATGGATGCATCCAGAGGCAGATTTTTTAACAGGCTTATAGTCTGTCGCCCATTGGTGTCCGGATCAGCCTCCAGCTGGGCTTTCCAGGAGAATACTCCACTCTAAGTCCTTGTTTCTGCTTCTTTTCACTTGTTCTTTTTTTTCCATGCGTTGTTTTATCTGAATGAGTGCAGAGGGGAATTATTCATGGTCACTGGGCATATTATAATACCACAGTGGCTGCACAGCAGCTTGTTCTCTTGAACAGGCATATGTGTGTATGTGTGTTTACACGAGCATGAGCGGAGACAGAAATATCTCTGGGATGTTACTGTAAACGTGCGTCTGCAGATGCTGATGGAAGTTCTTTGTCGTCTGCATAAAGCTTGATTCACGGTGGCATTTCTTGTTTTGTAGTTGTCGCTCTTTTGTGTTCCACCATTCACATCTAGAGCTTGAAGTGTTGAGTTTTGTGTGTCTGTACAGCCTCATTAAGTCTCATTAAGTCTCATTAAGGCTCCCAACTTCTGTTTATTCCCTTTTATCCCCATTAAGGGCCAGGGAAAGGGTCCTGCTTCCGTTCCGAAACGTGAATTCCCCCCTCTGATTTTGCCGCAGCAGCAATCATGAAGTGTTCAGAGTTTTACTGATAATTATCTAAAATTAACTTATTATCACTAGAGCAGAAATGCTGTTTTCACTGATAGCGTCGCCGCCGTTCCTCTTTGCTTTTATTTGTCCTACATTAATGCTGGGTTTAAAATAATTGGAATATTTATATTTAGGTGTACTGAGAACGCTCACATTGGTGTTTCTGCACCAGGGTTTCAGTGCCAGAGATGCCACGGAACATGATTTTTGTGCTAGAGAAACGGCTCCCGACACGCACAGAGGGACCTAGGTGATCAGAGGAGACTCGTTCTGATTGGTCGGCTTCATTTACATAGTCGATTTCTGCACCGAAGAGGGCGAAACGTGACCATTTTTGACTCTTTTGTTATGCAGATGAAGATTTCTTCCTTCGTATAAATTGGACTAGACTGTCTCTATCTAGATTTTTACTTTTTTGCCTGGATTTTCTTTTAATGTGCTGAACATTTCCGGGGCCGTTAACGAGCCCAGCGCTCTGCACTAATTCAAAAGTGCTGTAGAACATTAGGTTTCAAATTTTCGTGAAAAGAATTCAGATTCATTTGCACAAGTCTTCTGCATAATGTATGGATACACACAAACACAAACAGACGTTCTCTCCTGAATGTTTTATTCTCCCCGTCTCCTCTCTCCATCAGAAGCCTAAAAGCATCTGACCTTAATTTACTGCGTTCCAATCTGTGTTTACTCATCACCATATTCAAGATGACCAAAAGAAGGAAAGAAAGAAAGAAAAACAGTCGACATAGCTTTGGGTCCCGTTGAGCACACACTAAAAATTGCGACCTAATAATGTTTTTTAGTTTCCTGTTTTTTCCTTCTATTCACACGTGACCTAAAGAAGCCTAAAAATGCAGGATTTCTGCCCAGGAGCCGTGACCAGACCGAACCAGTCCCAGAGTACGTGACGCACACCTGGACTGACAGGCTCGGGAATAATAGGTGAAGTGCTGGAGGTGAACCTGGGCTGCCAGCTGGTGACCGAGGAACGTCCTGCGGAGGTTACACACAGCTTGTGGCCGGGCAGCGGCACACTGTGAAATCCCCCCGAAAACACCCCAGACCTCCAAAAGTGCCACACGTACGAGTGGAGGTGCGCTTGTTGCTGCTGACAGAAGCTCGGCTGGAGAGCGTGTGAGCGTGTCTGCTCGTTCTGATGAAGGGATGGAGCTCGCAGGGGCTCGCAGGGGCTGTCGTCTGTGCGCTAAGTGAACATTTGGCTGATGGCAGCAGTCGACTCTGTCCCTGTCATTGCAACAGGCTGTTTTAGACTCCAGCCCTGGAAAAATAGCCCCGGGGTAGTCGGAAACCGCCGCGATTCTGAAGTATCTGCTTATCTAGAGGCTAATTCGTTTGAACAACTGCTTAAGATACGATTAAACGAGACAGGCTCCATTTCAGCGCCAGTTAAATCAGTCAGTGTTGGATGAACGTTTAAATCTAATCACTCAAATCTGACTCGAGCAAGTTTGAATAACTGAAAACACACACACACACACGCACGCACGTAGTAGTATAGTATATCCTCTTACATGAAGCATACTTATAATCCTTTAAGATCTTTGACCAGCAGGTGGATCGCTGCCTGTACCAGTGACACCAGCTGAGCACTGGTTTCCTGCAAAATAATGTTTTTAAAGATTTAAATAAAAATGAAATGAGAAATTAAGCAGGACATTCGCACAATATGTTGTTTGTGGGTTTGAGAGTTGTGGGAAAATGCTAAAGACAGACAATGATGTCACAGAAGTTTGTGTTTCAGACTTAATTGTGGTTTGTGTTTCAGACTTAATTGTCCTCAAAGGAGATTCCAGCATGTGAGGAACAGCACAAACATGCAACAACAGAGAGATATTCTTGAACATTTTGCTTTCTTACAAACACACACACACACACACACACACACACTTGTTGTCGTGCTGGTGGAGACGGTGTTATATAAGAGCAGGGATAAACCAAGGTCTCCCAGGCACGCTCGGTATGACCAGATGAAAAAGGCCTCTTCTCTCTGTCTCCTCTTGTTGTCATTATACGGAGGTTTGATTGCATAATCACAGCTGGGTAAAAATAATTCTATCAGCGCTTCAGATCAAACGGCTCTCGTGCTTTCACGCCTGTTTTCCTGAAATATTCCACGAGTTGAGGTAAAACTGCCGCTAATGAGTCCTGTTCGCTAACCACAAAGTTGATGTGGGATTATCTGGACCAGTAGGAATATCTTTACCTGTTGTGTGTGAAACAGGTGGAAGCGGAGAAGATTCGCGAGGAATAAAGGAACATTCTCTCCGTGTCAGAGGTGCACGTCTGACTCCACCTGGAGTTCAGGTGTGAATGTGACACCCTTTGGTAATATTACTGTTCCTAAGCTTTTGGGAAGTGTTTATCCGACTCTCGGTGGCAGCTGCCGATCCCGCGTGTTTCATACACAGCATAAAGAATCAGCCCTACTTTCATTAAATATAAGAAATGGCTGAAGTACTCCGGCAGGACTGATATATTCAATGCTGAAAGTCTGCTCTCACGCCATCGATACATAATGCAACAGTCTTGACAAGTCCTTTTTTGCCAATACTTTATGGCTTTATTGACCATATTTATTTGCAATCTGTAGAAATAGATTTACTACGGATACTATACATCCAAAAGTAAACATTTTAGTACAGTATTATACAGGAAATGAGGGAAGGTGAGTAAAATACAATGAATGTACTCAGTGTCCTCCTCTAAATGTGTGTGTGAGAGATGTTGCTTCTAGATTGGAAGCTTATCTATTATTTAGAGGGTCTGGATGTTATGCTGTGTGACTACATTACCTCCCAGTGTTCTCTCGTGTTTTCACTGAAGAGAGTAGAACGTGAAAAGAAGAGGCTGGGGGGGTAGAGAGAGAAAAAGAGGTGTGTGTGTGTGTGTGTGTGTGTGTGGTGGTGGGGGGGTGGGGGGGGGGTGCTGGAGCCAGGCCAGGGGCTTAGTAGCTGATTCAAGATGCTGCCAGAGCCAAAACTCTGCCTGAGTGTTACCAGAAGGAAACCCAGGAGGAGTCCATCCCAGCACCCATCAGAGCCTTGAACGGTGCCTCTGGGTACTTGAAAGGATCCAGAATTTGGTTCCCCCTCTGCCTTTGGAAGATCCACGAGGACGCGTCAGGGTGGAACCAACCGACTGAACCGGGTAGCGGTGGACGGGGACATTGTCAACTGTCCCTGAGTCCAACAGA
>CAAE01014786.1:726387-745885 GCA_000180735.1 Tetraodon nigroviridis
GTGGAGTTTTTGGAAACATGTCAGAGCAAAGATGAAATTAGCGACTAATGCTGTGTTCCGTGTTCCGTGTTCCGTGTCCAGTGCTTTCCACAGTGGGGTTCAGTGTAAGGAAATAGACAATGCTGCGAGGTCCCGGCAGGTGCCCATGTCTCCGTCTGACTTCCTGGACAAACTGATGGGGAGAACATCTGGATACGACGCCAGGATAAGACCTAACTTTAAAGGTATTTTTACCTCCACTGACAGACTTTCATCTTCTTTTTCTTCATTTTCACCATTTCCCTTCTTTCCTGCTCTGCCCAATCACTTTTTTTTTTTTTTTTTTTGCTCGGCATCTATAAATTCTAAAGTAATCCTAAAATAAATCTGACCAGAGTCTGCTTCTTTCCTCCACGTTTTTATTTAAACATGCGCAGCGGCCCTCCAGGCCTAAAAAAAAAAAAAGGAAAATCACTGTCTAAAAACTAGATTTGGATTTTGGGCTTGTATTTGTTCACGGGCCTTGTGTTTCATTGCAGGTCCTCCAGTTAATGTTTCCTGCAACATATTCATCAACAGCTTCGGCTCCATCGCTGAAACCACCATGGTGAGCAACAGAGACGCTCTCAAAAACTGCTAAATGCATCACGAATTCTCCCGATAACTTTGACATGGCTGAGATTTTAACTAAGACTGTGTAATGCGCATTAGAAATGAGAATTTGGCGACATTAAGAATGGAAATGGCCCCGTCCATTTCCTGGAGCGACGCAACACCTCCACACTCCCCCTGGAGACCAGTTTCTGCCTCCTCCTCCTCCTCCACCACCTCCTCCTTGGACGAAAGTCTTTCTTTATCAGTACTTTGTGAGCGTATAAGCGGGACTCAACCACTAGATTTCAAACCTTTTTTCCGATGCGTCCATCTCATTTAGTTGATCTCCGTCTGTATTTTACGGTCCTCACTGGCAGACGTGGTAAATCCATCCGGCCGTGAGTCTTTTCAGCTGCTGCTGAATTAACTGCAGGGTGATTAACGGGGGTCAGCACCCCCATAAATACAGGTCACCCAGGACAAGCAAGGCTGGATTCCTGAGGCAGCAATCAGCATCTCCTGACTGATTTGTGCGTGCAGGCACATAATAAATGATAGTATAGTGTTAATAGTGGTTTACTGACAGACGGGTTTAATCCCGGAGCAGCAGGGACCAGGTTCTAGCACGAACGGATGATGGCAGGAACGCCGTCTTCCGAGATCCACAGGTAGGGGTGACGGAGACGTAGCGTGTCAGCGCAGACGCGGAGCCCAAGGTGCTCGAGAGACGCTTGTTAAAAAGGGCTTAAGCGGCTCAATGACAACTTTGCATGACGACAAAAGGAAGCAGAGAGACAGAAACGAGAAGCGACAGAGTCAGACAGGAATAGCTGAGTGAAGCGAAGATGTTTACTGAGTGTGACAGAAGGTCCTTTAAAGGCAGCCGTCCTGGCTGCTTTTACCACGAACACTCACACTCTCACACACGCACACACACACGGTTCATCTTATATTGATTTTTGATGAACACTGAGGGATCCTGGTAAATGTTTGATGGAAACACACATTTGTTAAAACAGTTTTTTTCCCACTCGACTTTCAGAATTTGGCCCTTGCTGGCCTTCCTTGCAGACTGTTGAGGGAATAACAAGACTTCAGGATTAGTTAGGATTTACTTGTCGAGGCTTTGTCTGCCATCATTACCGTCATCATCATCCTCATCCTCATCATCCGGACCATTAGCAACAACGCCGAGCCAGCGAAGATGAGCTGTTTAACGCGCCTCGCTTCTGCAGCAGTCAACGCCGCCGCTCAGGGCGGAGTCCGTCCGAAACCATCGCAGCCTCCACCGACTGATAAATAAGTTGTGGAGCCGCAAAGTTGCCACGAGTCAGTAATGATTAAAGACATTTGTGATGCTCGTCTGCACTAAGCACCACTTCGCCGACTCCGCCGCTCTGCTTCCTGCATAATTAGCCGAGCGTGTGTCGCCGCGTGATCGCCGGAGCCCTCTGTGAGGATAGACGGATGGCAGGATGGATGGACGGATGGACGGATGGACGGACGGTCTCAGGGACGAGGCCTGAGTGCTTTGTGCGCTCCTGGGACTCATCGGTTGTGTTGTCCCGGATAGTTTGAGGACAGCGTGCAGCCAGGGTGGCGGCGCGGCACACACGTGCACACGCTCACCATCTGCCTTTTTATTCACCCACTTCTCTCCTTCTCGTCCCAAACCAGGGTGACGCAACCTCGGCACGTCGGCGGCACATTTGAAACGCGCTCCGCTGACACGGCAGCGTAAATCTCAGAAAGAATTCCGTGAGGAAGGAGGCTGAGGAAGAGGAGGGGATGAGTGCCCTTTGACCTTTGACCTTGACAATATTGACAAGGTCCGAATGAGTTAAGAGCCGATTGAAACCGTTGGCAGATTTCATTACGCCAGTCCTCTCAGATGAAAAACTCAAAAACGCAACGGCTGCAGGTTTGCGTTGCGCATTAAACACACACTTTGGTGCCTAGAGCGGTCGGAAAACACACAGAAGTGTGTAATTAGGTTTCAATTCATCAGGACGTACACGTGTAGGTAGGAAGTAAATAACAGTGCAATGTTATGGTTTTAATAAAGATGGAAAAAAGGAGAAACAAATACACACACACACACACACACACACACAGCGGCTTAGAGCCAGGTTGCTCCCCTCTAGGCTGCACACGCTATCTGTGTTAAAGAGATTTACTACTGTTATACTCTCCTTTATTGCGTTTGTTCACCAAATCTCTCCATCCCGTTAATCCATCCTCCATCTGAGTGCGAGCCTGGTTATGGCTGTGTGACCCGTTCTTACGGACGCCGTCGCTTTCCTTCTATCCTGGTTTATCGCTGATAAACCAAACACGTCTCCAGTTTATATGTAACATACTAGTAAAAAGGTGCTTACAACAACATGTATGACAACAGTAGGCATGGTTACCGTTTCACTGCTGTTTTAATGGTGTTTCTTTAAGTGTAGGGCCAAGAATAAACACGTAACAAACTGAATTTGAAAGAATTGATGCACAAATGCTAAAATTGGCCTTTGTCGGGTCTGCAGACGCTGATGTGGAGGAGATAGATGATAAAGACTTTAGGGAGAGTAGGGAAGTGACAGCACGGCTAATTGGTGAAGCCTCATCATCATTTCCAGAGCGGCAAGGAAACAAAAGTGTGTGTCTGACTCATGTGTGCCAGAAGCTCCGGCAACAGTTAGCAACAGTGCCGCACCTCCATCGGATTTAACACTGTTTCATTTCATTAGCCGCATCTGTGGCGGCCATGTGCTAACTCCTGCTCTGTTGGGAGCGTAGTGGAGTGGAAGCGAGCTGATGTCACTTCCAGTCAGTGAGCACAGTGAGCAGACACACTCGCAGCCTTTTACACATCATTCTGGGAATATTTGCGGCGCGGCGCTGCGATACGGGCATCAGGACGCCGGCTTCCTCGTCACGGGACAGGTTGGAGACATAACCTCCCCAACACTCAGAGGAGGATCGTGCTGCCTTTGAAAAGAAGTATTCAGAAGTGAACAAATGACCCACATTTTGGCTCAGAGCTCTCGGGACCATCCCCTCCTCCACGCCCAATCCTGGCTAACCCAAAGTTAACCCACTATCCTGATCGGAATATTGGAAGTGGCATTCCTGCAGGAGAAACGGGCGTGACGTCATCCCAGGGAAATCTATTTTTTCCTTGTAAACGCACTGATGAGCTGCGTTGGTGATGCGGATGCGTCTCATATTCATTAGAGCACAAACAATCTCGCGTTTCCATCCGAGAAGGCGTATTTAGTCCGGATAAATGACATAACAGGTCCTGTTTTAAAGGTTAAAGGATCCAGGCCCGGTGGAGTCTCTGCGAGATGGATGACCTTTTTCAATAAGAAAAAAAGAAAAGAAGTTTTCTCTCACTTGAAAAGCGCTTTTTTCCAGTGGTTCCAGCGATAGTAGACGTGAAGGTGGTGCATTGTGACCGAGCTGGGGGTCTTTCTGTCGGCAGGATTACCGCGTGAACATCTTCCTCCGTCAGCAGTGGAACGACCCCCGGCTGGCCTACTCCGAGTACCCGGATGACTCTCTGGACCTGGACCCGTCCATGCTGGACTCCATTTGGAAACCAGACTTGTTCTTTGCTAACGAGAAAGGGGCTCACTTCCACGAGGTCACCACGGACAACAAGCTGCTCAGGATATTCAAGAACGGCAATGTGCTCTACTCCATCAGGTAGGTGGCCTCGGGAACGCCGTGGAGCCGTGTTTTCACCACCACCACCACCCACCATCAGTCTTTGTCTTCACCTTCAGGCTAACTCTGACTCTGTCCTGTCCAATGGACCTGAAAAACTTCCCCATGGACGTTCAGACTTGTATCATGCAGTATGGAGAGCATGTAAGTAAAGCATGAAAACACACACACACACACACACACACACACACACAGAAGGAGAGCGCTCTGAGACTCTTTGATTTCCACCGAGTCCTCCTTTTTTACCAGCCTAAGGCTGATGTCCGGGCTCGCCTGAACCCACCCAGCCTGAGTTTGTTCCCCTGGTATCAGTGGGAAGCTGGGGAGACCTCTTCGTCTCTCCCACTCCTCCATCTTTTATGATTTGGGGCTAACGTGCAGCTTCGAGCTGGGGATATTTTCCTCAGAAACCATCCGTTCAGTGTTTGTTTTCAGAGGGGCTTGTTCCTAAACCTCGTGAGCATTAGCGGATGGACGATGGACGACAGCCTCGGAGCTCTGACAGGCATCTTGGCTTTCCTAAATGTCTTTAATGTGTTTTGGTATCCGGCTCATCTCACCCTTTTTTCCAGGAATTCAAGGTTTCCCATGCCGTCAAATATTGACCGACAGACCGTAAAAGTTATCCCACAAACAAATTAGTGAAATAATAAATTTGGAGTCAAGATTTATGCAAGTGAAACAAAGCTGCATTTTCCCTCTACAGACAATTAAAACCTTAATTTTGAACTTTCGTGGGTTTTTGTGTACCAAAAGTCAGCTTAACATGGTGTCAACCCAAATCTATTTTGGTACTGTAGCGAACAGGGTCATGTGACTGACCCGAGAGCACGGCAGTCACGCAGACGGAGCGCCCGCACGTGCAGGTTTCGCGGAGCGGCGATGCGGTGAATTCTGATAAAAAGGCCTAATCTGAACGGACGGCCTGGATCCGAGGGGCCGGACGGACGTGTGAGCCGACGGGCGCACACGGCTGCCACCAGGGCAGCTTTCAACGCAGGCCAGAGCGAAGCAGGACGCTGTTTGTTTTGGTGGGAGAGCTGGGGGCATGTTCTCCTCCTCCTGCTTCTTTTGTCTCCGCGCATAATCGCAGCACGGCTGCGATGACTTCTGTGAATGGCTGCCAGCGTGTTCTGGCTGGTTGCTGCTCCAGCCCCACAGTGGGGAGGCGGCGTCCACACATCTGGCCGGATTGGTGTGTGTCCAAGCTCCCCTGGACCAGGAGTGGTTGTCACAGGGTTCAAAGAGGCCGGCAGCCACCTGAGGAGGTGGTTCCGGCCTCTCGGATCCGCGTGAGGAGATCGCGCTTGACGTTTCCTGCAGCTCTCCCGTCTGTCACGTCCCATTTTCCCAGCACCTTTCACCGGGAGGGTCCCTAAAAACGGTGCAAGCGCTCCAAGCCTCTGCCTCACACGAGCGCCGCCGCTGCCAAACAACCCCAGTTTACCATACAGTAGGGTTTATTTCACCCTGCTGAGAACAATCCACAGATTTTCCTGAAATGCTTCATGGATAAACACTTGTTTTTTTGTTTTTTTTTAAACAAATTCTGCTGTAAAAGAAGCTGGTTGGGATGTGCCGAATATTTTGAATGTCTCCCATCTGTCCCGCTTGTCTTTCTCAGTCGTTACACCATGAACGACCTGATCTTCGAGTGGCAGGAAAACGGGCCGGTCCAGGTGGCCGAAGGACTCACGCTGCCACAGTTTATTCTCAAAGACGAATCCGACCTCCGATACTGCACCAAGCACTACAATACAGGTAAAAGCGGCCAACTCTCCGCCTTTCAGGGCCAGCGTGACCACGGACGGGGGGGTTCTTCTGTGTCCGCTTCTCCTCACAGGTAAATTTACCTGCATTGAGGTGCGGTTCCACCTGGAGCGTCAGATGGGCTACTACCTGATCCAGATGTACATCCCCTCGCTGCTCATCGTGATCCTGTCCTGGGTCTCCTTCTGGATCAACATGGACGCCGCTCCTGCCAGGGTGGCGCTGGGGATCACCACCGTCCTGACCATGACCACACAGAGCTCCGGCTCCAGGACGTCGCTGCCAAAGGTCAGACTAGCTCAGCAGTCACGTAGGAGATTTCTGACCCTACACACACACACACACACACACACACACACATACCGTGTGCAGCTGAAATGCCTCCTGTTTTCCACGTCTTCACAGGCACGCAAGCGTTTGTGTTGATTATACATGTCACGTGTCCGCTGGAGCGTGAGTGAGAAATAGCCCTTTAGTCCTGCTCCGGAATCTCGTATGCATGAGGGAGGAAAAAAAGAGAGGAAAAAAAAAAATCAGACGTAGGGCACATTGTTACATAAGTATGATGATGAGTGCAGCCATCACTGTCACACAGGAGACGCTCACCTCGGCAACACCGTGCACGCTCCGTGCGTGCGCAGGAGCGTTTAAAGGGTTCTCATGTTGGCACACCTCAACAGAACTCTGCACTCCACACGGTCAGACAGATTCCCGAGTCGGTGTCGACAGAAGCATGAACGCATCCCATTAGAGCGTTAGATTGAATGAAATTTCTGAATAGAATAATTGTATTCAATTAAATTAACTCAGGAGTACATAAAAAGAGGAAAGTGAGATAGTGTTGTTGACCCCAGCCAGCTGCTTTCTGGGGGGTGGTAGTTTGATTCAACACTTGGAGCCACGTGAAGAGTTTTAAAGCAGAATATTCTCTAAGTATTACTATTATGAAGGTGAAAAATTAAATCTCTGTAACCCTTTTTAGTTTCATTTTGCTCATAATAACAGTGAGAACACGGTTTGTTTCTAAAAACGGGTTTTGAAATTGTGCTTTATTCAAGAATGGAAAAAAAGTCTACATTTTATAGTAAAGGATAAGGGTTTGAAGACCAAAACTGTTGCTATTTAATGTGTGCATGAACTTTTTAGATTAAAATACTTTAAAGAGAATGGTAAAAACATCTTAATTTTAAAATATGAGGACATTTTTCTGAATATTTCAATATGAAGCTGTTGTTTGAATTATTTTAAGCATCTGCATGTTAGTAAAAATATGAATTTTCATTGTTGCTTCAAGGTGATCAAATGAAGTGAAAGATGTGCGTGTGTGTGTGTGTGTGTGTGTGTGTGTGTGCTGCGTGCTGTGTGTGTTCCAGGTCTCCTATGTGAAGGCCATAGACATCTGGATGGCCGTGTGCCTCCTCTTCGTCTTCTCCGCCTTGCTGGAATACGCTGCGGTCAACTTCGTGTCCAGGCAACACAAGGAGCTGCTGCGATTTAGACGCCATCACAAGAGCAAAAGCAAGGTACCGAAACATGTGTGATCAGGCGAACACTGGTGAACACGCACACGTCCTCCGTCCACACGCACGGATTCACAAGGGCCTCCTCTGACGCGGGTTCGGTGGTTTATGCTGCCCCCGTGCGGTGACTCCTCGCTACTGCAGGAGGCAGACTGAGTCCCTGCCTCCTGTGCATGCTGAGGTGCACGTCTCGTTTACTGCATTAGTGCATGATGATGCGTGGCTTTAATGTCATGATTATGGCACCGTACTCCAGGCATGCTTCTGCCATCACTGCATGTAAAGGCTGGAAAGTTATTCAGCTGTTCATTCAGTCAACTGCTGCAGCCATTTGTGGAGTCGGAATCTTAGATGGGGGGAAGGTTTTCTGCACAAGGCAGCTGCCCTCCTTGCCGTGGTCACTCGAGGCTCAGGTTGACTGAATGGATGGGTGTTCAGGCCCGTTATTTGCTGTTCTTTGTTCTGTTTCCTGGTGGTTGTGCATGCCGTCGGCTCCCAGAACAGCAGCCATGCGGTCAGACCAGAAGAGCTGGCTGATTCCCTGCTGAACCTTGTTAACAGTGACAACAGCTTCAAAACAGCGCAGCCACTGTACGGATCAATGGGCAAAATCGACGGCAACCACAGGGTAATGCCTGCCTGTCTGTGTGTGTGTGTGTGTGTGTGTGTGTGTGTACGTGAAGGAAGTCCCAGGAATTCCTCAGCCTTTGCCTCCAAACTCAGCCTGGGCTTGATGCTTTCATGACTCAGCTCTATCAGGCAGTTAAAACACTGACGTCATGCTAACTTGAGAACAACCCTGGTTGTTGAACTTAATTACACTTTATTATCCTAACGCCCAGTATCTCCGTTATAAGGAATCCTTTCTTCTCTGTAACTGTCATTGTGAAAGTTCTTTTTCTACTCTGACTAAAGGCTGCCAGACGCAGGGAAGCACAGGCAACCCTTCCTGAATGTTGCATGCTTGTCCTTCACCCTCCACTGCATCAGTTACCAATTTTCTTTCACCTGACTGGTTAGAAAACTCCCGGAGGTGCGCCAGGCTACCAGCGAAGGCGGCCTGGTGTCACTTCCACGCCTACGCGGGTGTGTGTGTAACTGTATTTGTGCGTGTTTTATCATCGGTATGTCGCCCTGCAGCCTGCAACATGTTTAAGAAGTTACATCTCACTGAGCATTTATGATAAACAGCCTCATCTCCGTTTCCAGAAGTCAGCAGAATAGGTTGTAACAGGCTAGAGCAAGTGAAAGCTCGTCCTTTGATCAGATAGTAATCAGGGTGGTAAAAGTATTCAGGTGTAAAGTACAAATTCAGTAGGAACTGGAAGCAGGATGACTGTAGGGCATATTTGTCCAGATAATCACGCTAATGTCCTGTTTGTCGCCACAGTTTGAGATTTTGTGGCGGTTTTTTTGAGTATTTGCAGCGTCTGTGACGTCAATAACCACCCCCCCTCCCTCAAACAGGAAGGGGAGGTGAGCGAAAGCAGGCTGACCCCTGCAGCCACCGTGACCTCCACTCCCAGCAACAGCAAAGACTACAAGGTCAGCGGCAACAACACCGCCGCGGCGCTGACCGCCACGGCCAACGCCACCCAGAACGCCGCTGCAGGGGCAGCGGGCGGGGGGGGCAAAAGCACAGAGGAGATGAGGAAACTCTTCATCGACAGAGCCAAGAAGATTGACACTGTCTCCAGGGCCGGCTTCCCTCTGGCCTTCCTCTTTTTCAACATCTTTTATTGGGTCCTTTACAAGATACTGCGGCACGAAGACGTACATAAACAATAAACACTCTCACACGCTCGCACATACACACACACACACACACACACACACACACACCTCGAGTGACCTCACCTTGTTCAGAAACTACAGTTCCAGTCGTTGGTTGGCTCCCTCCGGACATGAAGAAGGGAGCTTGGCCATCATCAGTCCTCCTCCCAGAACCTCCCAGGCGCCGCCTCCGGCCTCCGGAGAAGGTGTACGTCCCTTGTGTGCGTCTGCGTGGGTGTTTCTTCATTCTTCCACAAGTCCCGACACACAACTACACTCAGATTTGTGCTGCAAAGAGACAGTTGTGATTGTAACAGGAGGGGAACCCAAACACAGCAGCTGGGCCCTGGCTGGGACACATTTGTGAGGTCCTTCCTTTTGGAAATGGAGCAGAGGTTGCTGGGCTGCCCGAAGCGTCGGATGTTTCCGTTTTCCAGTTGGGTTTTCCAGTTTTCCACAACAGCTCTGAGAGTCGGCCCAGCGTCCAGATGTGTCCTCAGCTGTTCTGTAGGTGGAGCTGCAGGACTGAGCAACAGCTGCTTGTCACCATCACACCTACAGGCAACACCTTTCAGCTGTACATAGGCCACATCATCATCATCATCATCATTATTATTATTATTATTATTATTATTATTATTATTATTATTATTATTATTATTATTATTATTATTATTATTATTATTATTATTGGTCCATTTTGTTAAGGTAGTGTTTGTGTCCTGTAGGACAATAACGATCCTCCTAATTGACCTCAGCTGGACAGAAAAGCTCCCATCTTGGGACATGGACGTCAGACGTTGTTCCCTCAACAGGATCGTTTGGTGTCTCTGGAATGGTGTTGGGAAAAGCTATTTACCCCAAAATGGACGGAATACCTGAAACATTTATAGTAAACGTATGAAAATATGAAATCCCCATTTGTGTGTTTACCAACGCAGCCGGTGCGGGTGCGTCTGTCACTGAAGGGGCCCCTCATCAGTTAGCAAAAACCTTTCCTGGATGGATTTTTTGATGAATTTCCAAGCGTCTGGAGCCTTTTAGCCAGCAGATGAGTTTATGGGGCGTTTCTGTGCTGGAGAAAACGGGAGAGGAGAAGCAGGCCTCAGGTGTGTCCTGTTCCATTACTAGTGTTGATACTGACAACATTCCTGCGTGCTGCTTTGAATGTTGGCACAGAAACGGCTCCCGGAGCCCAGGTAGACCTGGTTTCACACCGGTCGGACCTGTCGGAGCGCTTAGCCCTGACTCAAACCGAAGCGTTTGGTTTTCTGATGTCACTGTGTCAATTTCATCTAAGGTCAAATATTTGTTCTGCCCTGGCAAGCGAGCGCACAAAAGAGCTTTTTAACCAACGTGCTGGAGTTTGACGCTACCCAATCGGGTCCACATCAGCGCGGCAGCCGGAACACGACGCCTGGTATCGATTTTCGGGGTTTTTGACGGCTGACAATTGACCAATGAGCTGCAAACAAACAACCCGACCACAAAACCAGCCTCGGCCTCCTGATACACGGCTGTGTGAAATCCGACCCCAAACCACTCCACAGCTTCACTTCCTGTCAGCTGTCAGCAGATACTGAATACTTTATGTTAGCGGGAACACTGGATCAAAGGTTGCGGTGTGCACCATGACGACGGCTTCTTTCCCCGTCCTAAAAGCATTTAGTGGGTGCAGTTGGTCCATTTTAGGCCGTCGGGTCAGGAAACACGCTGCCCTTCCAAAGTTCTGCCGTGTGAAGTCAGGTTTGGTTTTGGAAGCTCTGGAAGCTCCAGATTCCTGTTCTTATTCACGTTACTTTAGCGGTTACAACAGCGCTTTCTCTGAAATACCGTACAAGTGAAAACATCTCACACACACTGATTCTGTGACTCAGTACAGAAACATTTCTCTTATATAAATATATATTTAAAACAAAAAGACATATACAGTGGCATACAAAAGCTTGGCAACCCCTGGACAAGGTTTCCGTTACTGTTCACAGGAAATTATCTCCAAAAGTCGTTTATTTACTGATAATTTTGCAAATTTTACGGTTTAGACCAGCGGAGTTTGTGCCCAACAGCGCCCCCTGTGGCAGCAGCGGCGGTTTCATCTTTCACTCGTTTACAACAACAGACGTTTAACCAGGACCTTTGCAGCCCTCTGAGGACAGCAGGCGTTATTTGATCCATCCTTGGACCAGTGTTATATGATTTTAATGCTTTTTTTTTTAAAAAGTGAGCTTCCTCAACAGTAAATATGGTCCTTTCATGTAGAAGAAAAAAAAGCAGCAAAGGAAACTGGCTTTTGTTAAGACAAACTGAAAACAATCATCGAGTGTCTCGAGGAAAAAGGTTGTAACCCCGAAGCTGACTGAGAAACCGTTTCTCAGTCAGCTTCAAAGGAAAGAGAGGTTGCTCTCTTTCCTTTGTTGAAAGGATGGTCTGTGAACGTCTGCAGCAGTCGGCAAATGGCTGCAATCTGGTCTCGTGTAACGGTGCTGGAATCACAAGCATCCTCTGGGACTGGGATTCATTTATGTGTGTGTGTGTGTGTGTGTGTGTGTGTGTGTGTGTGTTGCTCTCTGGATCTGAGGATCTGAGTTCCCTCACTAAAACAACGTGGCTCACACTGATCTTGTGCTCTGATACTGTTTTTACTCCCAGCTCAGCTGACGTCTGCGTGAGCGGCTCACGAACGGGTTTGGAAAACAAGAGATGCGTTTCTCCGGGACTCTTCGTGTCAACGTGACTTTTGTCAGTCTTTCTTTCGCTTGAAACGAACGTGTCTCGTGCTGCGTCCCAGATGATTCACTCGGATCTCCTCAAATGTGTATTTCACCCAAGGTTCACGCTCACTCGCCACAGTTGCAGCAGTGACTAAAACATGTGTGTGCACCGATTTACGAACAGGCCGAGTATCTTTATTTTATTATTGTTATTAATTTTGCTGTTTTGTAAAATGAGATTTACATTGTTCTAATTCTATTGTCTTAAAATAAACTTGATATTCACTTCTTAATGCTTTGGCTCCTTTTCCTGCCCTGAGCTGGTCTCTAAAAGGCCTGCACGGTCTCTGAGTGAGCGAGAGAAGAATATAATGGAGCTCATACCTCCACCTGATATCTGATACTCTGGCTAACACACACACACACACACACACACACACACACACACACACACACACACACACACGAAGGTACCGTTAGTAATGGGTGATCTGTGTACACGTCCATCCTGAGGGTTGGGCCCTGCAGCAGAGCTAAGGTTGGCAACGGCGTCCAGGAGATCCAGGCGGGACCAGGCAGGACTTTGCTCAGGAAGCAGCAATCCTGATTTTCTGGGTCTCTGGACCATGTGATTAGAGATCCCACGGGGCCTCAAGGAGCCACATTTGTGCAATCTCAAGAAAAAGGAAGGATATAGGATAAGGCAGAGGGGAGGAAATTAAGTCAGGAAGAAGGGGGAAGGTCAGTGGTTGTTGTTTATTAACTTGCCTACAGATGCCCATGCATCAGTGACACACGCATGTTGCAGCGAGGCTTTGGACGTGCACGGACTGAAGTTCTGCTTTTGACTGTTACGGCTCATCTGCATGTTGTGTAACGTTAATCACACGGACAACACACACATGACCAGAACACAAACACGGCGGAGATGTGACGGCTGCCCTGTGCGCAAACACACACTGTGCAAAGCTGGGTGGAGACATGATACTCAGGGGGGAGGAGTGTGTGTGTGTGTGCGTGCGTAGGTGTCTGTGTGTAAGTGTGTGTGTTGGCGGGGGCAAGCTGGAGGGCAGGTACAACAAGGTGTATAGCCTGTAATTATAAACCCAGAGAGTTTATCTAGTTTCTCTCGTTCTCTCTCTCTTTCTCTCTCTCTTCAAGTGTGTATGGACAGAGCCCAACTAGGAGGAAGAGAAAACAGCTGCGCAAATAAGTGAAAACACACGCCGGGGAGAGAAAGGCAAACAGAAGGAGCACAGAGGAGCTGCAGCAGTCGCCGAGGACGAACTGGTCGTGCTGCTGGGATCATGTCTCTGACTGGGATGGTGGCTCTGGTGACCGGGGGGGCCCAGGGCATCGGCAGGGCCGTGGTGCACGCGCTGATGCAGAAGGCAGCCAAGGTGAGCGCTCTTCTCCTCCGATCCGATCCTCTTTGTTCACTCGACACCATACTTACTTTTCAACACAAATGTGTCATCCCCGAGGCAAGGTTCAACACCGTGGTATGGCTTACACACACACACACACACACACACCCTCCCCAGCACACACCAGGTTTGTCACAGCAACACAGAAACAGCAAGCGCCGGCAGCTGTGCTGTGGCGGGATCTGCGGAGGCTCTTTGGCTCAGATCCTGGACCACACTGAGCTAAGGGAGCGTCAACGTGCACTGACGGCGTTCTCTGAGGCAGGTCGCCGTGCTGGACTTGAACCCGAGCTGCGGGGAGGCGTGCAAAGCCGAGCTGGATGCAGAGTTCGGAGAGGGCAACTGCATTTTTATCCCCTGTGACGTGTCCAACGGAGACGCTCTCAAAGGTAAAGACGAGTGGGAACGCTCCTTCCAGGCGCTGCTAACTTCCTCTCAGCTGAACAGGAAGTGGCTTCGACTAGAAAAACAACCGACACCTTTATTATCTAGACGAAGTAGAACCGAGGTCTTTGTTGTGATTCATAGTGAAAATGTTATCGGCTGATCTCCCTCTTCTTTTTTTGACCTGTTATATTTAAGTCGATGGTTCTTGTGGACTTGTGGGGACAGTAAACATCCCAGGGATGCTCCCGCCACATCCCATCATCCTCCCTGTCAGCCTCTCCAGGCCTATCAGCCGAAACGCTAAAAGTGTGTGTTCAGCACCGTAACAAAGCTCATAGTTTCAGTGGGGTGGAAAGAAAACAGCGTGGGAGATGGGATCGGACAGAGATCTCGACCCGGGCTCCCTGCGGGTGTGCAGGTGAGAGGAAAGAGAGGAAAGACAGAATACGTCTGATGTGGGTTCTTCTGGTCCTGGACAGTCGCTGCACGAATCCCACTGCAGCTGCGAAGCAACCTGCTCAGACTTGTTCAGCCTGTGAAGTTGTGACATGTTCCGTTTGTTTTTTTCACCATGTGATAGCGTACTGCATTCTGCGTGTGTGTGTGTGTGTGTGTGTGTGTGTGTGTGTGTGTGTGTGTGTGTGTGTGTCTTATTCCGTATCTTCTCAGTAAATCCCCTACAGGCTACCTATGGAATGTTGTTTGTTGTTGACTGTCTCGCAGATAAGACTGATGTGTGTGTGTGTGTGTGTGTGTGTGTGTGTGTGTGTGTGTGTGGCATACTTGGCAAGTGAAGATATTTTGGCTGTTCCGAATAACTTTAAAGGTGTGTTTAGGGGTTAAACTTGAGGTTGGAACTAGGTTAGGGTCAGGGTTAGGGTCAGGGGTTGGCTGTGACGGTAGGGTTACGGTACGGTGCTGGATGATATATTACACCTATGAAAATCATCAAAAGAGAAGTACAAGTATGTGGATGTGTGTGGGTAGGTGTGTGTTTTGATGACATAACAGCTTATCTTCCGCATTAGATTAACAAAGGACATTTTTCATGTTACGCTATCTCTCCGTTAATAGCAGTGTTCAGTCACTTCTGCAATACGGTTGCAAAACAGCCACCTTCTAACATGTCTTATCTCAGTGTGATCTTCTTGCTGCGAGTGTTTTGCTTAAAGAATTAGTCTCTAACTCTGGTCTTCAAAGAAACCGCAGGGGGAAAAAAAGCCGTTGAAAGTCATTAAACTAAAACATTCCAGATGTAGTGAATGCAGCAGTTCAGATGGGGAAACCACCAACATTCCAGCGAATGAAGCTGAGCTGTTCCGGCTAAAATTAGCCGCAAACTGTTGAACAAGAAGAACAGGCGAGTTCTCACTGAACACAAAGGTCTCCGTTGTTTGCATTCATTTAAAAAAGCCTTTCATAATTAAAACAATAAATAAAATAAAATGCAAATTAAACTACAATGTAGTTCTGTTCTAGTGGTAAATTTGCAGACTGAACAAAGTATAAACGAATGCAGCTTTAGCGCCCCCTATTGACCACACGCGGTAAGAAAAGAGAAAAGAGGAAAGAAAATGTAGTTTGGTTATTGTTTTCTCCCTTATTTCTGTAGTTTTTAAGCAACTTTAGGTTACAATGAAAACGAGGTGCTGGAACCCCCCACCGCCTATCCGTGCCCTTCATCATGTGCCCAGGGATTGCCATGTGGGTCTATTGATAAGACTGACTGATGTCGCTGGGCGTTTCGGTCGTAGATGTTTGCACAGTTGCGTCAGCGTAGGTTCACGGTTCAGATCCCATTTCTGTGTGGACTTTGCATGCAGACTCTAGGAAGTGTTTGTTATTGCTGTCGCAACCAGAATCCGTATCATCAGCGATGCGGTTTTCCCCCAGACGCCTTCCAGAAAACGGTGGACACGTTCGGCCGCCTGGACATCGTTGTCAACAACGCCGGCATCAACAATGAGAAGGACTGGGAGAAGACCATCGAGGTCAACCTGGTGAGATACACACACACAACAGCCCCGTTCGGCCAGCAGGTACTTCCAGTTCTTGTTGCCATGGGAACGCTGACCATCTTCCTGTGTGCAGGCATCGGTGATTAGAGGGACGTACTTGGCGCTGGAACACATGAGTAGAGAGCACGGCAAGGACGGGGGCATCATCATCAACGTCTCCTCTATGGCAGGTAGGTCCACGCACGTTGACCCAAAGAAGACGCGTTAGGTCCCCGGGAAACGTGCACGCTGTGACTTTACAACCTTGAAACGAGAATTTGTGCGCGCCACACGCGCTGCTACAAGCGCAGATCTAGTCTACTATCTACACTGGGGTTACCGAGCTGCTGCTTACCTGCTTCACCACCTTTTCTAATCTAAATTTCAGCTTTCTTTCACTCTCCTCATCAGCCCGTCTACACCGCCACAAAATACGGGGTGACTGGCTTCACCAGAGCGATGGCGGTAAGCGGTCCAGCCTTCTGAAATGTGCGGTGTAGCTGGTGGACGACCCTGTGCGTCTTTTTCTAGGATGCATCCTCCGAGAGCAACTACGGCGTCCGCATCAACGTGGTGTGCCCGGCCTTCGTCAACACCCCTCTGCTGCGCTCGGTGGAACATGAAGACAATATGGGCAAGTTCGTGAAGTTTAAGGACGACTTCAAAAGCAGGATGGCCAAGTTTGGGATTCTAGAGTAAGTGAACCACCCGCCCAGATGGATGTTGAAGGTGGCGGCTGACGACCAGCGCGTCATGACTGACGGGCTGCGCTTGTCCCCAGGCCGTCGCTGATAGCGAAGGGCATCATGCAGCTGATCACCGACACCAACCTGCATGGGGCAGTGATGAAGATTACCAGCTCCAAGGGGATCCACTTTCACACCTATGAGCCCTTGTCGGCGTGAGAAACTGGGTTCCTTCCGAGTCTTGTCCGACCGGGCTCACAGCATGAGGACTGTTCAAAAAAAGAAGCGTTTCGCAAAGAACTCGAGATTTTTTTCCTCAAAAGCTAGCCAATAATAACACCAATTAGCTATTAAAATAGATTGTCTGATTGTTATAACTTTCATCATGTGGAAGATTGTATTTATAAAATCTTTAATTCACATTTTAAATGTTTTTTTTTTGTTATTTGTCCAGCTCAGGTTTTGTTCATGACGAGCAAACATCCAAAAGAAGGGGCCCTGCAGATGCTTTGACTAAAAAATCCAGAGATGAGGGAAGAAAATAACACAAAAAAGGGAAAAAGAAAAAAGAAAACAACACAGAGCGTAACAGGCCCCTGATCGGGCCCTGGAGGGACCCCACAGCTGACTGGAGATAAGCCCCAGCCGGGTCAGGCGCTACCGATGGGTCTAATATGAGTGAGAAGGAGGGAGAGAGAGAGAGAACCTGGACCGTGGCAGCAGGAGAACAAGCCTGCCTCAGTTCTGCAGCGTTTCCAGGACACTCGGACTGAGTCTCCGTCGCTGTGCAAACAGTAGAGAGGGACACAAAGAAAGCGGAGGACAAGACCCCTGAAATGGCAGAAGCGTGCAAAATAGGCCAAACTAAAACACACTGGGAAAACCCCACGTTTACATTCTGCAGAAATGGCAAAAACAATGTATGAAGGCAAACAAAGCGCTCTCGATGTCGACGCTTTTATTTTAAAAGGAAACATGCAGCCGCACAAAACAGTGAGAACATTTAGCACAAAAGAAGCCATTTAATAACACTTGAGTCCACGTGGTTCCTGCAGCCGCGTTTACAATCGTTTGTCATGTGCTGCTCTGTTTGGATTGAAGCTTTTTTCCAGAAAAAGACTGTGTCCGTGTGTGTGTGTGTGTGAAGACTGTGTGCGTCATCTGTCCCCACTTTGGTGTAAAACTTGTGCTCCTCCAGCCAAACAGCATCCAAATGCTACGTCTACAAGCTAAAAGGAACTGGAGAAGCTTCTATTTACTTTCTATTGACGTTTTACTGGTGTGAGGAAACACACCGACCATGACGCTCACGCCATAAAAAGCCCCAGAAAATGGAAGAGACGGCCTAAATGGCAAATACTGTATTTTAATCTTGTTCCTAAACAATGATAGTGTTCTTTTTTTAACAAAAATATGTCTTTTTTTGGTTCAAAGTAGCATGATGTGGTGGAATTTATGTTCCAGAGTCTGCGTGTCGGCCTGCTTTTGTTAGGATTTGCTGTCTTTGTTTGGAATGGCTGGCTCCGGACAGGCGTGTGTACGTGTCACATCCAGCTCACTGGTATTTAGATAATAACATCTGCTGCGATCGGGAACCTCTCGGCGCCGCTGGGTTCATGTGGCTGAAATGAAGCTAGCGGCTAAGGCCAGGTTATCGGTGGACCTGCAAGGCCACCGCAGACTCACCGATGCTGGTTGTCTTTACGCCGTTTCTGTGCTCAGAAGTCCGGAACTCTAAAAAACAAACAGACAAAAAAACCTCGTGTCTGAAACTTAAATGGGTCGTCCGCTTGGGAGATGCTTCTCCTCTTCTCCTTCTCTGCTTCTCCTCGTCCCCCGCTCGCTCGGCCGCTTAGAAGGGGTTGATGCGGAGTCCCGTTCCCAGGGGCGAGAAGGGGTTCACCTTGGCCCACATCAGCGCATCGTTGAGGGAAATTGCCGATTTCCCGTCCTCCAGTAAAAACACCGGCCCCTGGACGACCACAAAGGGGAGGATTCAGAAAAGAGGAGAAAAACACAACACATACGTTACCACACACACACACACACACACACACACACACCTGTATTCTGTTTCCAGTGAAACAAGAGAGTTGGACGTCTGAGTGGCTTGGCAGGTTGGAGCCCATCACGTAATCAGCACCGCACAGCACCATCACAGCTGAGGAAGACGAAGGACGATGAAGAGCACGTCCGAAGCTACCGGTCCCTGCTGAGCACGGACACGGAAGACCTGGGTCTACCTCTACCTGGGTCTGCGGGGTGGATTCTTCTCTGAAGGCAGCTGAAGGCCTCTCTTTGGCATTCTGACGGAGGACTGGGAAAAAGAGGATCAGCGATGATGAGGAAGACAGCAGTTACATGAATTTAGGCTAAAGGGGAGGGTTTAGGTTCGAGGATTAGTTGTGATGGTTAGGATTAGGGTGAAGGGCTGGAGGGGGTGGCTTGTGTGTGTGTTTCTGTGTGTGTGTGTGTGTGTGTGTGTGTGTGTGAGACACACTTGCTGTCGTTAGATTGTGTGCAGGCCCTGCCAGGCATCCGCAGCTCCACAGACAGCTGCTCGATCTTTAGGGGGACACACACCTCCCTCCTCTTTAACAGCTGACTACGAAACAAAGGAGGACAGGCCGTAACTGTGGACTCGACATCCATCCATCCATCCATCCCTTCCTTCATCCATCCGGCTGTTACCATTTGGTACGGACGGTTAAAGCCTCGGAGACACACGTACCTGGTGTATTCGTAGAGTGCAGGTACAATGCTGGAGTACTGTCGCGCTGACGGCCAGTAAACGCGCCGATATAACCGCACAGGATGAGCAGCTCGCTGCGACCTTCTACACACACACACACACACACACAGACAAAAAAGTAAATGGTAAACGTACTATCATCACATTACAGGGGAGAAGAATAAAAATGAATGTGTGCTCACACA
>CAAE01014786.1:817941-841139 GCA_000180735.1 Tetraodon nigroviridis
ACCACGACCGTGTCCTTCAGGACCAGGGCGTACTAACCAGACATCTTCTCTTTTCTGGAGCGTGGGGGCCCACGAGCACCATGGACTTCCACACAGAGTGCTCCTTCTGTGATCCAGAGGAAGGGCTGGATGAGCCCCCGCTCCACAGCATCCATGCACCCAACCGGATGCGCCCGTCTTCGTACCGAGCCCTGAGGAGCGCCGTGTCCAGCCTGGCGCGAATCGACGACTTCTTCTGCGAGAAGATTGGCTCGGGCTTCTTCTCGGAGGTCTTCAAGGTACGTGAGCCCAGCTAATGTCCAATCAGTGTGATGACTCCCCATGATGGTGGTGATGATGATGATGATGGGGCAGCTTCTGGGTTCATTTGAAGCTCATAATGAGGAGAAGAAGAGGAATAAAAAGTTGTTCCTCTTCTCCTTATGTGACACTTTTTTCTAGACTTGTGTCATCTTTATTAATACATGTAAATTTATTTCAGGTATCAACAATCTTTTTTTTATTGAACTATAAGTTATGTTCATGATCAACTGCTCTGTATTGTGGATTACTTGTTTAAAAGTCCCAAATCATCTTATTCTCATCAGAAAACCATCCTGTCTGAATGATGCATCATCTTATACGTATGTTTACGTCACGAGTCTGCATTTATCGTAGACGCTGGTGGCAGGCAGACCTCACGTACTCAGGAGAATTTAAAAAGCATCAATACGCTGATTCGCTGGGCAGGGTTGAACCAGTGACCGCTGATTGAACCAGTGGTGAGGTGTGTAAGTACACGGAGAGACTTTTAACGCTACCCCAGAGGTAAAATGTGATGGGTGTGCTGCTGCCACCCTCCCGTGCCTTTACGCCAAGGTTGGCCTCCTTCCTGGGGACCCAGGATGTGTCTTTTAGATCTAATTTTGATGTAAATTCACCTGGAATTGCTCGGGCGTTCATCGCTCACGTGGTCTCACTGTCGTTTCCTGGGTGCTGGTTGTTTTGGCTCTGGGAAACTGTTGCTGCACACTGACTGTGTTCAACATGATGATCAAAGTGTGTTTTTTTTCCCCTGCTGTGTGGTATCGTTGGTGTGTGTGTGTGCTCTGCTGGGTCAGGACTCAGTACTCGCCCATTGGATTTGTGCAGATCAGGGGGGAGTGATGGGAAACCCACAAAAGCCTATTAGGAATGGGCTATTATTACCCGCAGACACAGTCGCAGACGCGGCTGCGTGCTGCTGCGGGTTCACACACCGGCAGCAGACACAATTGACCAGTCGCGTATCCAGTCACGCACCACCGCCCTGTAGCTTCTATACTGCCATTCTTCCCTGGTCACGCTAATCCCAGAAACACGTTAAACAGTGGGAAACAAATCTCTTCTTGCAAATCCCACAAAATTCAACTGAGAAAAAAAAATCAAAGCAGATTCTTGGACTCTGTTTCCTCGTCGATCAACTAGCCAAATGCCGCCGTTGTTGTTTTTTCTCCGCTACTTTGGGTTTGGCTCTTGACGTTGGCCTTGTGTTGGAGCAAAGGTGACTCCTCTGGTCGTGTTTCAGGTGCAGCATCGGATCACGGGGCAGGTGATGGCGCTGAAAATGAACACCCTGGCGAGCAACAAAGCCAACATGCTGCGAGAGGTGCAGCTCATGAACAGGCTGTGCCACCCCAACATCTCCGGTAGGCTTCCGCAGGGCCGAGCTAGCAGCCGCCAGTGTGGAGCCGCCGTCTTTGACGGGTCATTTCTTGGTTACATTTTACCGAATCTTTCCTCCCTTTCTTCAGGTTTCTTGGTGTTTGTGTTCACGAAGGTCAGCTGCACGCTCTGACAGAGGTACCTTTACACCTGGCGCCTTTACAGGAACAGGAAGCCTTAGAAATTGCAGTTATTAGTTGTGAAGCGGGGAAAAGGAGCCTTGGTCTAGGTTTCCTGCTCATGCCTGCCACTCCGCTCATCTCTGCAGTACATAAACGGGGGGAACCTGGAGCAGCTGCTGGACAGCGACCTCTACCTGTCCTGGAGTGTGAGGATGCGTCTGTCTCTGGACATCGCCCGCGGGCTTCACTACCTGCACAGCAAGGGCATCTTCCACCGAGACCTCACCTCCAAGGTACCCTGCGGTTTTGCCACCTGTTCTCATGCAAACGCTGAGAAACCCGAGGCCGCCATCGCGTCTGATCGACTCTAACCCCGCAGAACTGCCTGGTGCGCTGTGAAAATGGCAGCTTCACTGCTGTGGTGGGCGACTTTGGCCTGGCGGAAAAGATCCCTGATTACAGGTGGGTGTGATGAACCCTCCCTCCCCCCTTTCTGGTGTCATCCGGCCAGAGAACGCCGGGTTGGGCTCTTCTTTTCAAGCCTTTATCCGTGTTTCCTGGTTGAGCGCCACAGTCGACGCTCTGCTGCTGTGTTCACAGCGACGGCGCTGGAAAGCAGCCGCTGGCCATCGTGGGCTCCCCCTACTGGATGGCTCCTGAAGTTCTGAGAGGGGAGCTGTACAACGAGAAGGTCAGTCTGGGAGAATCTACTCGCGCTATTGAACGTGCGCGTCTTTGGCAGGGCGCCGTTGCCGTTGGGCACAGACCAGGTAGGGAAGGCTGACCCGGTTGCTGCGGTAACAAGCCCGTCGACCTTCCTCCCCCCTCAGGTGGACGTTTTTGCCTACGGCATCATCCTGTGTGAGATCATCGCTCGGATCGAGGCGGATCCAGACATCCTACCCCGCACAGAGGTGGGGCGCCGTCGCACGCGGCCGGCGTGTTTTGTTCCCCCCTCGCGTACGAGCGCGTTTCACGGTGTACCGCCTGGGATTTCAGGACTTCGGTCTGGACGTGGACGTTTCGCCAGGATGGTGGGAGACTGCCCAGCTGCCTTTTTCAACCTGGCCGTCACCTGCTGTAACGTAGGAAAAATAATATCCCAGATTGTTCTGGAATACTCCATTACTGCGGCTGTAGGGTTGTTGTTAGCCCGTAGCGACTTCCTGGAGTTCTAACGCCAAGATGGCGGCTCTGGTCTTTGTTCAGATGAGCGCGGAGAGGCGCCCCTCCTTCTCCGACATCGTCTCGGAGTTGGAGGCCATGAGCGAAGAAGGAGAGGAGGAGAAGCCGGCGGCTCTTGGTAAAACTCCCGCCAGAGTCGGTCGGTCAAATCTGGTTCCGTTTTTAAATCTGCGTGTTTCCCGCCCTCCTCAGAGATGGCAGAGGTGGACGTCAGCCGTACCGGCGCCGCAGCTCCCCTTGTTACCCCGGCAACCGCAACCAGCAGCCTCCCGGCCTGGCGCGGAGCCAGTCGGACGTGTGCGCCCGGCGGGCTTCACTCCTCCCCACGGAACCCCGGCGCGGGTCAACCCGTTCTCCCTCAGACAGGACCTGAACGGGGGCCGGTGCAAGCTCCTGGACACGCCCAGCAAGTCGGTCATCTCCCTGACCTTCACCCTGCCGGCGCTGCGAGACCCCTGTGGCCCCCAGCACCTCTGCAGATCGTTGCCGAGGCGATGTCAGTCGCTCCCCTGCACGCCCGAGCTGGGCCGGGCTCTGGCCCTGTCCAGAGAGGCGGAGGGAGGGAGCGGCACCGGACGGAGGCCTGGGTGGGGGCTGGGGGGGGGAGAGACCCCGAGAGGGTTGAGAACGGAAGGCTGCCGGGCGGGGAAGCCCGGGAGGTCGCGCTGGAGGAGGACGCGGGCCTTCTGGCGGAGCTGGAGATGGTGTCTCTGGAGCGGCTGGAGGAGGAGGAGGAGGAAGCCGTCTGTCTGGCCGAGCCGATGGACTGCACCAGGTCTCCGCTGGACCCCAGAGCCGGCTCCGCCCCCGTCTGCCAGACCAACGGCTGGAGGCTGCCCATCTTCAGCGGCCCGCCGCTGCTGCCTCCTCTGCCCCGGCTGGACAACAGCAACCAGCTGGCCGTCATGATGGGCCGGCGCTGCGGCGGCGGCTCGTCCAACGGCTACGGCGAAGGCCAGTTGGTGGCTTCGGACGCCGGCGGCGCCTCCGAGCAGGATGACGTCCTGTCTTGTCCGAGCTGCTGCCTGGTGGGTCTGAACTTCCCCTCGGCGTGCCTCCGCGGATCGGCCGCCGTGCCGGCCCAGCGGCGCAGGGCCTCGCTGCTGTGCCAGCGGCCCTACCGCAACCTGAACGGTCCCATCTCCGGCAGCGGCGGCTCGGCCTCCGGCGGCGGCGGCCCGTCCGCGGTCCGAGTTCTGCTGTGCCGCGGTACCAACGGCCTCGGAGGAGCGGGACTCTCGCTGCCACACGAGACGGGGCCGTCCCTGCCCCAGTCCCAGTCCTACGTGTCCTAGGACCGGCTGGCGGTCCGGCCTCGCCGCCGCCGCCCCGAACAGCTCGAAACTGCCCCGAGCGGCGGCCTTGCTAGCGAACCCTGGTGCAGATCACTAGTAACCACTGCAAATGGACCACTTGAGGAGCAGAGGAGTGTGTGTTTGTATGTTCCAGCTGAAGGGGGCGGGTCTCCGTCTCTGAGCCACGTGAGCACTCTTCAGCCTCTGGCCCTGGTTGGCGTGGCAACCAGTTCCGCTGTCCGTCGTTGAACCCGATCCTGGGTGGGTTTGAGATTAGCAGCTAGCGTTGTGGCGTCTGTCCGGTTTTATAAGCTATGTCAGTGGTTCCGGTGGCGGCGGAAAAACCAGCAACGGCCTCGTTTGTCCAGCCGCTGCAGCCTGTTCTTGTTGGTTTCAGACGTTTGGTGGCGGGAAGAGCGTCAGGACTCCAGAGGAACTCTAAATTCTGGGACCAAAACCGCTGAGAAGTCCTGTCCACAGGAGGTAGAGACGCGGGATCGTCCGGATGGATCGTTAGCTGCCGTTTACACGTGTCGGAGGTGTGTGAAGATTCACTCGCTCCTCTTTTGTAACATCTGAATTTAGCTTCAAACCACCGAGACCAAGAAGCTGTTGCTTACGTTTTCCTGTAAATTCTCTATTTTTGCACTCAAGTTGGCAGCACAGTGTTCGCGCGTGTGTGTGTGCGTGTGTGTGTGTGTCCTTATATTTAATAACGGTATGAGGAGGACGTGTTGTGCGTCGTAGCTGTGGACGTTGGCGTTTGTGCGTAGGAGCAAACGGTACAGGAGATCGCTTCAAGGGTAACTTGTCCTCTGTTTTCTGGTTGTGGCCACTTCCTGCTGTTAGACTAGTGCAATAATCCCACAAGGCTCGAACCTGTTGACGGTGGAGCCAGCGGAAAACGAAGCCGTCTCGGAAACCCTCCTTTCCAAATACCAGCGAGGGAGGAGCTGCAGCTGTTTGCCCGGTTTCGTTTTAAGTTATCGACGTGTCCGCTTGTGACGGGGTGTGTTGGTCTTCCCCTCATGAGTTCAACGCGACCTTGGAGAAATGTGAGCATTTGACAGTTGCTGTGCGCTAATTTATGTCATTAATTTGTTTGTGTTACTGTTACCAGTTCATTGCTGAAGAGATTTGAAAATAAAGTTGTGATATGACTAAATATTGTTAACAATATTTAACTACTGTTTGTGATTCCTACCCCACCAAAGACCCAGTTTTTAAACCAGAATGGATTCCAAAGTTGCCTTTTAATTGAAGAAAAAAGAAAATTCATTTCCCAAGTAGATTAAATTATAGTAGATGAGTGTGTCTTAAAAAGGAATTTATTTTTTGTTTTAGCTCTTCGTGATTTGATGAAAAAGTTAGTAGAAATGTAGAAAAGCATCGATACAAAACAATTGTGAGATTCTAACAGAAGGCACAACAAAAAAAGGTGTTTTTGGAGTGAGAGGAATAAACTCTGGTCACCATAAATTACAAGAATTTGTCGCTCCTGGCTCACAGTTTCAGTTTGGGTTGAGTTTTCTGACACAACCACCAACAGAGAAGCTAAACGTGGAGACCTGAAACCGTCATCATGGAAAACAATACATTTGTTTATGGTTATACGGAGAACCGCAGCATCGTCTTGAGAGCTTTAAAAACCTACAGATAATGTTAATTTGGGTTGATAAAATGGAAGCATGCCAGAATTGTAGAACTAGCAGATGCAAATACTGACCCTGAAATGATAAGAATGACTCAGATTCTGCACAGAAACAGCCCCTCTGTGTCAGAGGACCATAAACAACCGTTAACTGTTTGACTTTAATGAATCTCAATGAAGGTCAAAGGTTACAGCCTCGGTTTGAAAACGTCAAACAAAGTCTCACATATTTAACCTTAAATATCCTCTTAAATATCTTGTACAATATTCACGATGTTTTGTACATTTCAGTCTTTGACCTTCCATCCATCCTTGGAGGAAACCGCACACTTCAGATGTTCCAACGTCCAAAAAAGATCCGCTACGATGAAAGCAGTTTCCACGGTCAGTCATTCAACACTTCTAAAAACAGTCGGCGGCGTTGCTCATTCCGTCTTTGCCACAGGTCGAATGATCAAAGGCGCCTCGTTCCTTCCCGATTTATTGGTGCAGGGACTGAAGAACGGATAGATGGTGTCGGGAAACGCGTCGGCGAAGGTGAAGATGAGAAGCCTGGCCTCCACGTTGTAGAAGGACACCACCCCCTTCTCAAAGTCCACGTAGATCCCAATCCGAGACGGCCGGATGCTGAGCGCCAGGCTGGTGGACGGCTCCGTCCGGAAGGCGTATTCGCTCTGATCCCGCAGACTGAGGAACCAGTAGCCGTGGGCGGGGCTTACGGTGATCTTGCCCTTCCGGTTGACGGACCGGCTCGCCACCCCCAGGTCCCAGTCGGTCTTCCCGCCAACGTCCACCTGGGAGGAAAGCCGGCAGGTGAATGTGAGTGAACCCCACGTGACCCCCCCTCCATCCCTCCTTCCTACCTCCCAGTAATGTCGCCCTGAGCTGAAGCCCTGGTGGGCCAGCACACACACCACCCGGTCGAACCGCTCCGGGTTGTCGGGGATCTGCTGATGCCGTTCGCCACAGTGCACCTGCTTCCCGTCCGGAGAGATGATGAGGCGAGGGTGGGCTGTGTAGGGGTCTAAGGTGATATCAGCTGACCGATGAAGAGAGTCGGGTGGTTAAAAAATATGGATATCGGCGGATTTGACCATAAATCAAAGCGGGAAAAACCATGAAATTCCCAAAGTTCCGCGTGCTCTTTGAGGTTAAAAGCCCTACCTGCGTACTCCTGGACCCTCTTTATTTCTGCAGACACCGAGGACGACAGTTAGCTACCGTTATGTGCAGCGAGAGATCGACGGTTTCACCTCCAGCCGCCATCACGCGCTTACTCGGGTTGGTCCTGGGGGCAGATTGGTCCAGCAGGATCCTCTGGCCTGCGCACGGGAGACAAAGGGGACATTCGTCTCAACATGGGAGACGTCGGGAGAGAAATGGGATCCAGAAGGATCCAGAAGGACCACTCACAGCTTTCTGGTAACCTCTGCATCTCCTCCTGGATCTGCTCCATCACGTGACTGACGGTCCTCAGAGCGGCCCCCGAGGTCAGCTCGGACGCCAGGCCGACCCCGGACCAGTCCTTCGTTTGCGGATGGGCGGACAGCCCGGGAAATGTCTGCAAAACGGGGAAAAAAGGCGACTCGGTGACGGGAAAAGCCCGGGGAGAAGGACAGAAGACGGTGACGGGTGTTTTAGTTGGGGAGCTGGATCCTCCCACCTTGAGGAAGTGCACGTAGTCCTCGGACCGACTCAGCTGGCTCAGGGCTGCGCTCCTCTTCCTCAGCTCCGTCAGCTCCTCCTCCAGCTCCTTCAGGAGGCTCTGAGCTCGGTGCTCGGCCGCGCGCCGACTCAGCTCGATCACCTGGAGGCAGCAGAGCCGAGGTGTCCTCAGGCGTCTCCATCATCGTCGTCGTCGTCGTCGTCGTCTTCAGCAGGTGTGAGAAGGGTTCTCTTACCTCCAGGACGTCCGTCTGGCAGCTCTCCACGCTGGAGATGAGCTTGGAGAAGGCGCACATGGCTCCATCCGTCTGGCTCTCCGCGGCAGCCTGAATGAGACGACCCACAAAAGTCTCCTTACTTCTTAAAAACGAGTGGAAAAAGGAACGTTTTCCGCCTCATCTCACCTGTATCGCCTTCAAGGACTCCTGAATTTCCTCCGCTTTCTTCTCCCTCTCGCTGAGGAGGCCCTTCAGCTCCATCTCAGAAATACCCAGCTGGGACTTGAGGAGACAGAGGAGCGTTTAGAGTGGTGAAAGGAGGGCCAGAAACGAACACACACCTTTTTGATCTGCCACTCCCTCTTGGCGGGGCTGACGCTGTGCCCGCGGTGCTCTGCTCTGTCCACGCAGGCGCTGCAGACGCAGACGCCGTCGGTGTGGCAGAAGAACTCCAGGCCTCTCTGGTGGACGGGACACAGAGGCGGAGGAGGGGAGGAGCTGCTGGGGCCGCTCAGCGTGTACCTGCGAGGGGGCACAGACGCCATCAACACCCACCCCCCGTCGGCCTGGACAGAAAGGACGGGTGTACCGGCGCGGTGGCGCGGGGTGGGACGGCGGCGCGTCGCCGGGCTTGTGGTCGGTGCCGGCCGGACTCGATGGGACGCTGGGAAGAGATCCGACGGCGTGAGACGCTCCTGGGGTCGGCATCCTCTGGAAACGCGTCACCATCTCGGCGATGACGCTCCCCGGCATCTCCCCTGGCCTCGGGGCCAGAGTCAGGGGAGGATGGGAGACCGGACCTCTTCCTCCTCCTCCTCCTCCTCCTCCTCCTCCTCCTCCTCCTCCTCCTCCTCCTCCTCCTGGACTTCCTGCCGATGCGATGTGCTTGAACTGCTCGGTGATTTCCTTCAGCGTGCGGTTGATGTGGAGCTCCGGACGCTTGCGGAAGGACTCCTTGCAGATGGGGCAGAGGTACACGCGGCCGGCCCCTCGTCCGCCATCCCAGTAGGACGAGATGCAGCTCTGGCAGAAGCTGTGTCCACACGGGGTGGACACGGGGTTCTCGAACACCTCCAGGCAGATGGAGCACGTGAACTGGTCTTCACACAGGAAGGCTCCCGCCAGCGCCATCGCTGAGGAAGACCAAGACGAGATGAACGAGACAGGAAACACTCACTTCGGCGGCGTTTGAAAGCCTCTCCCGTTAAAATCCAACAAAAGAGACTTTTTCCTTTTGGAATCAAAGATTTCTTTTAGTAAAGTCGGTCATTTTCAAGGCGGGAGCCGTGATATGAGCACGCGACAAGTTCAGGCCAGGCTTGAAGTACTGACAACATGTGGTGTGAGTGTGTGAGTGTGTGTGTGAACACGTGAACTGTGCTCGACATGGCAAACCAGCCGTTTCACAGGATCAGGAAATTCTGGCCTGGTTGGAACATTTGGCTTCTCCATCTCTCCAATATGTCACCAAGCTCAGTCGTTTCCTCTTCTATCGTTCCTCCTCCTGAGCCACCAGCCCCGTTGCTGCTGTTTCAGGCAGACGGATACGTGTGTGTGCCGCCGACACTGCCACACAAGCGACCTTCAAACTGAAATCCCATTGCTGCTGAAGACGGTGACGACCGTGAGGAAGAGCCCCCTCAGAGGAGAGAGCCCAGCCACGCCTGCTGACCTTTGACACGGCAGAGGCCTGGACGACGACCCCATTTAGTACAAAACACACCGGTGACTCGAAATGTTGCGGTAGAAACTGTTTGGTCGCACCCAAACGAAGACCAGGTGAAGAATCAGCTGGTTGAGGAGAAGATTTGAGAACATTCCTCCGCAGATAAACCTGGATGATATTTGGGAGACAGAATTCCGACTGACCTGAAAAACGTGACTTCTGCCTGGTAAAAACGTCACTGAAAAGCAGTTTGGTGTTAAATCTGCTGTTCTAAAAAATGTTTACTGTGTAAAGTGATGGCGTTTTATTGTCATTTTGATGAAAACACAACTTTCCGCGTCGTTTGGGCCTCACACACACACACACAGGCGTGTTTCCCCGGGAGTGAACCGCACTGACTCCTGCAGCAAAGCGGACGCAGCGATTGTAACAGATTGAACTTCTTACCGTGTTCCAAGGCCAGAAATGTTTCCCAGGATGAAGAAGCGTGTGGGGGTGAATGCTGAGCTCCGGGTTTCCTCCTAATCTCGGCTCACATTCTTGTTCAATCGCAGCTTCCTGGCGCGTCGTTGTGCTGACGTCCTAAACCTGTAAAGACGATCCAATCCAACCTGCTCGACAGGTGTAGCCGCACAGCGACGTGCTCTTTTTTAAAGCTATCGTCGCCTCAAAAAAAAAAAAAAAAAAAAACCAGGCACAATTAACCCTTTAAGTTCAGAAGAATTTACATTAAATGTTTCAACATTTTTTTTAGGTGTCTAAATTTAACACACAAAATCTTCTTTTACGTAATCGCATCTTTATTTTTTTTGTACAAGAACAATCGACACAACACACAACGCAGATAGAACAGGTAGGGTCGATGTCGGGGGAGAAGAGGAAAAAAAGGTGGTGGCCGGATCAGCGGCGGGACCCTGACGCGGAGCTGACGGAAGCGTCGTCCGTCCTCTGAGTCTGCAGGTACGCCTGTGAGGGGACACAGCAGCAGGCACATCCTTCAGATTCAAGAAGACAGGACAGCTTTGGGAGCACGTTCGGGCTCATTATCTCAGCGGAGACGCGTCAGGGATGAGCTCCAGAATCCACCTGAACTACAGGAGCCCATCAGAGCGTCTGCAGGACCGAGACAACTTCACAAGACCAATTATTTCTATCCCCTTTTCAGTTTCGTGCTTTGTAGTCCGAAAAGGCATCATTTCTGTGTGCAAAGGTGTTAGAATCTATTCAAGTATAATATTGTGCTTTAAACATGGGAATGTTCAGTGACATGCCCCAAATCCGGGTGTTGCTGTTCCAAATGCGTGGCGCTCACCTTGACGTTGTCGTAATGCTTTCGGGTCTTGCAGTGCGCAATCTCAGCCTCTTTGGCTCCACTGAAGAACCTGTTGCACGCCTTACAAAAGAATCCCGTCTTTGGGGCCAAGAACTCCATACCTATGGAAAGAGAGAGAGAGAGAAGAAAACACTGGCTGAGTGCGACGCCTGAAAGCTACGGATCCCATCGCTAAACGGACCCGGTCGTACCGACGGGGTTGTGTGGGCTGAAGGGAGGGAGAGGGGAGCTGCTGTTGGCTGGAGATGCTGCGCTGACTTTCTCCTTCACGCGCTGGGCATCACTCTGTGATTCGTCTGCAGCTACCTTTGCTGCGGGAAACAAGACGGAAGAAGAAGCGCTGAGTGCAACGCCACTGCGTGGAAACACCACTGCCGATGCTCAGGGCGACAGAGGAGAAGAGAGTCCTTGTTCTGGAGCTTCCCCCTCTTGGAGGTGCTCTGATACTCAACAGAACCAGCGGTACCTGAGCCCACAGCAGGCGTGACCTCTTCTGCGGGCCCCTTCAGCCGCTCCGCTTCGTCCTGCTCCTCCTTGCCATGCTGACTGTCTACTTCCTGGTTCTGCTGAGCTTCTCTTCCAGGGGCTGAGCTGTTGGAGGTGCGTTCCCCTTCTCCAGGACGTTGACCTCCGCCAACACAGGATTCCGCAGCGGCTTTATTTTCTGAGCAGAGGTCAGAGGAAAATGACGTCCTCCCCCCACTGAGGGGGGCTGACCGCAGGCAGCCGCACCTGTCTCAGCTGGAGGACTGGGTGGCTCAACAGTCGGTTCGGAGTCGCGCGGTGACGCCTGGACAGGTGGTGTGTGTTCACGCTCTGCTGTGCGGTTGTCGGGATCCACAGTGGCTCCCACAGCGTCCCCCTGAAAGTGAGACACCCACTGTAACATCCGGACCAAGGAGCCGCGCTCTCATCGGCCTCGTCCCTGCTGAACACAGTACCGTCTGAGGATCCTTTGGTTCCGGTGCGGGGGGGTCTTCTTGTGGCGTTTCCACTGCAGTAGTGGGAGATGGAGGGAGGGGGAGAGGGAGAGGGAGGTCGGCTACGTCTCCCACTTCATCGACGGTAACAAAGTCACACATGTTAAAGGGGAACGGGTCAAAGTCCTCCTCCGTCTCCATCTGGAGGGAGAAACTCACTCAGGACACGATCCAGTGAGGAGAACACAAATCAGACATAAGAGGCTGTCTCTCGTCTCACCCTGGTGGGGTCCGCGCTGGGGCTGCTCTGCTTTTCAGCTTTCTGGGACTTGGAAGACGACCTGACGGCACTTGTGCTCTTTCTGTCCACTTTGGCTCGTTCCTTCCTCTTCTCCTCCCGCCTGTCTCGCTCTCTACGAGCTCTCTCCGTGCGATCCCTTTCTCCCTGCACCTTCTCTTTCTCCCAGGACTGCCGATCTCGCTCCTTGGCCTCTCTGGCCTCGCTCTCTTTCCTGGTCTCCTTTCCTTTCTGCTCCTTCTCCGGCGTCTTCGGGGCCTCCGCCTGCTCTTTGCTCTCCTCTGCTCTGACCTTGACCCGTTTGTCCTCCTGCGGCCTTGCCTCCTCTTCCCCTTCATTGGATGCTGCTGCGTTGCTGAACTGACTGGAAGTTCCTGATGCGGCCTCATCAGAGAGCTGGTTCTCCACCTCTCTAGTGATGTTCTGAATAGAAACAAGATACCAGTGAACAGGAATTGGTGTTAAGCACAAGCTCACACCTGTGAATTTACATTTAAGATGGCACTCTGACAAACTTTTAATACCCTGGCCCCTAAATTATGCCAGAGGTAAAGAGTATTGACTAGTCCATAGCTGTGATGATACTCTACCTTGGGCAGCTCTGGCACGGCTGGCTCTGCAGGAGGGACATCCGCATGAGTTGGGTTTTCCCCAGAAGGGTGATTCTCTTCTTTGGGGCCATCGGTTTTCTTTTCTGCCGTGTCCAGGTCACAATCCTGAATTTTATTCTAAAAACAAAGAAGAGGGTTCATCATTAATCAGAATAACCACTGGCAGACTGACAGCGGCATATCCAGAAAGAACTGTGTCACCAAAACTGGTGATTTGGTTGGAACATTTACCAGCCAGATAAAGCACAGTTCTGCTATTTTCACACCATCATTCATTCATTCATTCATTCATTCATTCATTCATTCATTCATTCTCCCACCCGCTTTATACCCTGTGGTTTCACACCACCATAAATAGATAAAAAAGCAACCCCAACACCTGTTTGTTAATGCAGCTGCGTAGCATCCAGTGAGAAGGGGATGGCTGGCGACTGACCTCGGCGGCCTGCGGGGGGGCAGGGCTGCTCTTGCTCTGTGTGCTGGGTTTGGGGTCAGCCTTGCGTGAAAAAATCAGCGGGTTGTTCTGGATGATACACGGGAAGGCTTGGAAGCGCTTGTAGACAGACAGCGCCATGGCCGCGGTCGCCATTTCACAGATGACCTGAACGAAGAGAAAAGACACTGAGAAAACAATACAAGGAGGATATAACAGCAGCACCACGGCCACAGATTACCATATTATGGAGTACCAGGCTCCTGATTACAGTGCCGAAGCGTCTGACAAGTTTCTGAACCTCGGAGGAGCCGTTAGACGCGTGGGGAACATTCTGGATGACCAGCAGGCTGCTCCAGCCAACTTGAGCGGAACTTTCCTGCACAACACAAAAGCAACAACTGGTCACCGTTAAACGTAAGCAGAAAGCTGAAGCAGATCAAAACTTTAACCAGGCAGTTAATTAAACCTTATAAAGGCACAGGGCTGGTTCACTATTATTCCTAACCTATAATATTAGCTTATACAAATACTCACTACCTGGTCCGTGGACCCCATCAGAGCGTTGTAGAGAGCCACCTTTGTAAGAGTGTATTGTTAAAGACAAGAAAGAACCACAAAAGAGAGAAATTCCTATTTATGTTATGTTATATATAAAAAAAGGCTCATACCGGCGTGGAAAGACTGATAAACTGTTTGATGTGACTGATCTTCAGGTGACAGCTGTCAAACTTCATGGGCATGAAGCTATTAACGTTCACCATTTCTTCAGCGACATCCTTGTTTGGGACATACACCACAACCTAAAGGAAAGGTGGATCAGGTTTGTCTCAAGAGCTAAACATGGACAAGATGATCTGGATCTTAAGGACAAGACACAAACAGGAGCAACCTCACGGCAGTTCACTGACAACCCACCAGTACAGCGGACGGTCGTATTCTCCACAAACCTTTCCAATCTGTTTTGCAAGAATCATGCCAGACGGCGTTCCGAAAGGCTGGACCAACTTTTCGATGTCCGTTTCAGACCAGTCGTCTTCAGGCAGGCCAGAAATCAAAACCAATCCGTTCTGTAAGGATGTCGATCTGTTAGGAGCTTTACCCGTAAAATGCTTCTGTCAGGAGTGTGCGGCATCTACCTTCTCAGATATCCTCAGGTCGCTCTTTCCTTCTGCGCTGTTCTTGCTGCACGGAACAAGCAGAGAGAAGGAAGGATGGATAACACGGACGATGGAACAGTCAAGGTGTGTTTTAAGTAGCTTTGAAACCACCGTGAAATGTTTTCTTGATGTGGAACACAAACAAGCTAAAAAAAAAACTTTGCATCATACCCAATTAGCGTGACCAACCTGTGGGAAGGATCTGAAGACAGTTGACCCTCAGGTTTCTGTAATTCAGAAACAACTCCTTTAATTGCACATATAATCTTACATTCCCACATGTTCTTGGGGTTTTACACAGCACCTTGGCCACTGAAGCTGTGAGTTTCTGCTGCCTGATGAAGAGTTCTGTTGAGCTCGCCAGATTCTGAGCATCTTCGGGTTTGACCATGCAAACAGACGCCTGTAACGAGCAGAGAAACTCATCACATCCATTCAAACAATCCTGGAATAATACAATGATTCATTCATTTGGACAACCTAAATTTAAGCAACGTATGTAATTCTATTTGAAGTGCAGCTATATAACACGTCTCTATACAGACAGATCGGTGACTACAGCAACGGACCTTTTGTGCTTCATCCTTGTCACTCTGCTCTCCAGAGGAGGGTATGAGGATCACGTTGTTGATCTTGCCGAAGGACCCAACCAAGCTTGTGACCTCCTCCTCAGATGCGTCTTTGGGGATGCCCGTCAGATAAACCAGGCGTTCTGAAGCGGCGGAGTGCTGGGGGGCAGCCGTCGCCACTTTTTTCTTCTTCTCAGGTGGCGGCTTGGCGGACTGAAAGACAAAGGTACGAGACAAAAGACAAACAAGGGTTAATGAAATTCAAGTTTCATTCAATTGTGGAGTGTAAATTAATAATTCACTGGACTTCAGTAGTGTTTCTGAGGACAGCACAAAGTAAAATATATATAAAAACCAACCGGGTTAGCAGCCTTGGCACTTGACGGCTTAACGGTCTTGTTTTTGGGCTTGACCACACCTTTACCGGCTGGTAACGGCTCATGTCTCCAGCTGTGGCCGACCTTAGCGGGTGGATGGTGGCTTTCAGCGCCAGGGGGCTGGGTCACATAATCATGGGGACGTTTCCCACGAGGTTGAGGGGGACCTGCTGTTTACATCAGGATACCGCTGATTACTCAAGTACGCAATCAGAAAAGAATGAAAAACCCGGTGACAGTACAACAAAGAGCACCTGGGTAGTGTCGGGACTGGGGATGACGCTGGGGAGAGTATGGCCTCTTGTAAGGCCTGTTGGGGTGAGGGCCCTCCCGGTGTGTGTTCTGAGGAGGACTTCTGGAGGGGGAATAGGAGTGGGGCCTGGAGTGGGCCGAAGAGTGTTCTCTGGGATCCCAGAAGGTCCTGGAGCCATACCGCCCACTCCAACTGCTACAAACACAAAGAACTAAAGGTTAGGAGCGACACATGGTCAGGGAGATTAAACTGAGCCCTTTTATTCTGAGCACTGTGGAACCTTAAGGATTCATATCTGATGTCACAGGGCTGAAACAAGAAATCTAGAAGTATTATTGGAAACATTTAACTTACCTCGGAAAATCTGCCTTCCAGTCCGGGTACCTTCCCAGAGACACAAGAATAATGGGACGTCAATAAACCTATTTCTAAATATGCTCTCAAATGGAATACAAACCATTCACGAGGAACAGGAAGTTCCATGTTAGGAAAAAAGTTATAGCCAACAAAAAAAATCATCTATTAGTATAATATTTGACATTTTTTAAAGAAAATCCAACTTTCCCTCACTTGTTCCGCAGGTCTCTGCAGGCTGAAATGTGGTTGACGGTGTTGATATGGTCCCCCCAGTCCTGAAAGAAACCGAGACAGAGGACATTTCCCATCATCACTGGATCATACAGCATTTCCCAACATTTTCACAGCTGACCCATGTGAAGAGCAAACGGAAACATATACTTTCAAAAGACTGAGACAAAAACATTACAGCCGTTCTCTGGAGTCATTTTATTTGGATTATAAGAGGTGAAGGAAGTCCACTGTGATCCCACGACCAAAATACAGTGATTATTCACATAATTCCAAGGGAATGCACCTTTATCTGCTGTTTGCAGCCAGGTTATTTTAAAATTCGCCAAATATACTCTACAACACGCTTAAACCACAACTAAACCAATCGAGGGAAACGATCTGTTTCCGTAACGGATCTTTGATTGTGGTTTGCACCCTGATGTTATCTGTCACTGAATAAATACTCTTCAACCACCCAGCTGGAAGCCGACAGGAGCATTCAGCGCACGAGCATCTTCCCACGCGCCTGCTGAGGAAAACTTCAGCACATGTGATCTCATCAAGCATTCCCGACCATGAATGGGCCCGGAGGCCTGTCAGTACTCACCTTTTCCTGATCACACTGTATGTGGCACAGGGAGCAGGTATGTGGAAACACCTTTGGCGCCACAGAGGAGAAATCTCTGATCATTGTGGGAGTCGGTAGCTTCTTGCCGCCGCCGCTGCCGTGTGGTTTTGAATCAAACGAGGGGACGGATCTTCTCAGGGGCTCTTCGAATCCTCTCTTAGGCGAAGGCCTTGGTTTTGGTCCCTCGCACCTGTAGTCTCTGTCTAGATGACGAGATTTAGGCGGAGGTGGAAATTCTCTTCCGGGCGACCGGCTGCTTTTGCGATGATCGCCGTCCGTCCTGCGGTAGTCCTGGTCTCCGTGTTTGCCCAAGTGAGCGTGTTTTAAATTGACTTGATGCCTTTCGGTCTTGTCACCTTTCGCAAGCGCTGGCAGCGGGAACTGGTTGACTCTCCTCTCGCTGGAAAGCTGCTCCCTTTTGAAGGTTTCTCTGGAGTCGGTTTCCTCCTTTGCGCGGCTGGCGTGGCCATAGTCGATGACCTTCCCTGCCGTCTGCGTAACGGTCAGAAGGCTTGGCACTTCTGAGGACTGCGAATGCGCTAACAACGAAGAGCTGGAAGGAGACAGATTCTGAACGGACCGCGAGAATGAAGGTGCTGAAGCTGTTTTTTGGTCGCCAGACTTGTTAATCTGGATATCGCGGAGGATGAACGGTAAAGTGTCTGGGGTCAGCTGATCATCAGGGTAGTGACTCAGGACTTCTAAATCGTCATTTGAAAGTCCGAAGCTAGCCAAAATGCTTCCTGCACTCTCCGCCGTGTAAAAACTCTGGCCATCGCCGCCACCCCTGGGGGGAATTAGGTGTTTGGCAGCAGGGCCGGCCCAGTTTGGCATGTGACTTCCAGTATGGCTGCTCTGGGGCTTTTGCACCGGGCTTTGAGGCACGTGGCCACTTTGAGGCGAAGGAGTAACGAACATCTTGGATGAAGACGCGTAACTTGACCAGCCAGCTCCTTGCTGATGGCCAGGATGGCTATCGGAGGTAAATGTTACTGGATTGGAGCTGTAGTTTCCATGCTGACTGATCCCACAGCTTGAACTTTGACCTCGGTGTTGGCTGGGTATGTCGTTGTTGTCAACCGAACGGTGGTCCACGTCCATGGCGCCGCGCATGGCTAGGGCGGACTGCAGTTCACTAGGGAGCTGTGTGGGACCAGGATACTGGAAATCTGTCTGGGACCTCATGCCAGACGCAGGGCGGCTCTGAAGTGGATTTTGGGGAAGTTGAGGAGGCCTCGGGGCATTAGAAAAGGATGGTGGCCCTTGCGGTTGAGAATGGTGGTGGTACATCGCAGTTGCGCCTTTGCAGAAGCTTCCTTCCTTAAATCGAAGAGCTGAAACGGTCTGCTTGCTGAGACTGTGATGGTCCAGCTGAGGCGGTCCAGCTGCAGTGCAACTGTTGCTGATGCGAACCGAGTCTGTGGCCGAGTCAGTCAAGGAGTTGTCAAAACTGTAGCACCGATCACCGATCCAAACACAAAACGGGTTCCATTCCCGACGGAAGAGGCAGCACCGGGCTCCAGCCAAAGGTAGGAGCCACGTGCAAAGTACTGTCTCTGTGCACAGCCAGGCTGAGAGGTGGAAAGCAGAGATACTATTACAGGAGAACTTCTTTTGTCTTATTATTACTCACAACGGGAGCTTTCAGCTGAAGTGCTTATTGTTTAAAACACTCACGGTTGGTAAGAACTTAGCAAAGCAAAGACCTATTTAACATGAGGCCACCGAGCCATTAGAAAAAACAAAAAACACCACCACACAACTCGTTCAACACACCCAGGCAGCCCCGACACAACGAAAGACAAACTCATGTTCACTACTCTCACTGGCTGAGTGTTAATCCAGGTTTCAGTCACAATTGCTTGTCAGCACTGATCAATTAAACTATCAATTAACTATACTAGGCAAAAATCTAGCAGGAAGTCAAATTAGCTTTTCAAATAACTGCACAAAGACCAATGCAATATTTACTGTTCTTCCTTCTACCTATCATCCAGACTCTTAAATACTAACACCAGTACAGGTACAAAATGTGCCGCCTATTTTCCAAAAATATATCGAACACCGAATAAAATTGAAAACGACCACTTCAAGTGTTTTAGGATCACGCTCGGAAGAAATTTAGACAGGTTGAAAACCAAAGTTAGCAAAAATTCTGTCAACAGGTTAGGCTAAATATTGGACACAGAAGAATCCAGCATAAGCCCCCAGTCTGTGTCTGATTATTGGGTAAATGTAGAAACACTTTAAACATTGAAAACTGTATGGAAAAGGTTTTTTCAGGCTGACAGTAATGCACACAACACTGCTCCTTCTAATTGTTTTAGGTCCATTTTCCACTATGTTACTGAGTAAAACTAACACAAATAAGAAAAGTGCCAAGAAATCCCTGTTCTTCTTATTCAAACCCGAGCAACTTTAATGTGTAAATCAAACTCAGGTCTGTTTTGCACTAAATCCGAATAGTCCTTTTGTATTTTATCCAACTTTTACGCCACCGTCCAGCAACAGTCGTCACAGTTCTGCGTTAGTGGAACTGGACCACCAAATCAACACAACAAACACACCAGAGAGCACTGATGAGGTAAAAGGAGAGGCAATTAAAGACATTTTATTTCAGTATTCGGGGGAATGCTTCAAATGAAGCTGAGCTCGATGGGTTGTATTATGATCGATCTATAACGCTGCCACTTGTGGCTACGACTCTGCATCCACACGCACGTCTGTAAAGAGGTAGTCAGTTCACGTCGGAGGCCTGTGTAGGTTTAAAAAACTACATGTGAAATTCTGATCATGGCAAAACAAATCCAAACTGATCATAAAGACGTGCAGGATGAACGAGGCCTAAAACACCTTTTCCCAGTAACATCAGGTGACTGAGGAGTTGCCTTCTACTTTCTGGAGAGCTTAAGATTTTCTAAGGACACAAAATTAAACCACCACTAAAATTCTAAGAGCAGGTTTTTGTACACTTCAATAAAACTAAAAAGTAAATAGACAACAGTATGTTAATTGATTCAAACCAGACCGATAAATTGGTCTGAATTACTGAATAAACCCTAAAAAAGCAAGAATATATTTGTGTGGGCAAGCAAGAAACATGGGAAAAGATGTAAAGCAGTAAAAGAAATGACCATGTACTCTAAAGCCTCAACTTTAAATGTCGCGCAGTTGAATTAAGATTTAAAAAAAGTGTTCTGGCTATAAAATCTATGAAAGGAATCTGGGTAGCAGTTTATTTATGCAAATACTGGGTCTACATAATGTAGAGGACCTAAACTGAAACTGTAACCAAGCACTCAGGTAATTAATTATAAAAAAAGCAAGTATAAGAAATATAAACATACCCCTGGTAGATCATTAATGATCAGTTTATCATTACAGGATTTTTTTCCTTATTGATGTGCTGACATTTACCAGGTTTGACAAAACCGTACTCATTCCTTAATATCACAGCACGGGTTTTGAGGTTTTTGTAAAACCTTAGAAAAGGAATATTTGCAGTACAATTTATGAGTAAAACTTGAAGGTATTTTGCCTTATTGACAGAAACAAAAATAATTAATGTACGACTAAAAAAAGATCCCGTCAATAGAGATAGAGCCAACGCACAATCTACGCAAATTGGCAACACAGAATTAAGTGCTGTGTGGACAAATATTGTAATTTATGGACGCTTTTCAGGCAGGCTTGTGTTAGCTTAGCTATGTTATTGCTAACATTGGGTTAGCTACCTGCAATGAAAGATTTTGCATCTCATGATTTATTGACTAGCTCTAATTCTGCAAAATGACTAATAGTTACCTGTCACGTTGAGATGACGTAAAGTAGCACTTTCTGCAAATTAGCACTTCTTCCGTCTGGATATATATAAAGATATATATATATAATTTTACTGGTCAAACGTTAAAGGGGACTTTACCACTACCCATTGAACTGTGAGAATCTTCTTCTACGTGATATAGTGGCCACCTTATTTCAGATGTTTGTAATACCGCCACCTACTGGTCATTTAAACTCTTAACATTCTTTTATTCTTTCGTGTGAATTGGAAGGCACTCTTGAAAAGAGCTTCCTGGTTTTCACCGCTAGATGGGAGTGCACGTCTTTCTATCGTCTAAAATAATACATTTAAAAGAAAAATAACTGACCATCATCACAAGTATCAAAAGACATATATTGTGGCTGATGATTGTATTTTTTACAATACCGCCAAAGAAACATAATATTCGAGTTCTTGGTAAATAGAAGCTATTGCTTTTATTTTGTATTTTTACACCGGATGTGCTTGTGCTTGTGAACGCCTGGTCTATCAGCTCACCACGGTCCTCCTCGCAGCAACACGGACGACACCATTGTGCGGATGAAGTGCGCAATGTTCACTTGATTTATAGCAATACAGTGATTTGCCAAGTGAACAAACTCTGAGAATATTGATTGCACTTTTAGACAAAATGGCTCTATATCAGAATGCTAGAACATCGCTGTGATTTGACAGAGTTAATGTCATGTTACGCACAGTCAGTTATGATTAGCAATGGTGATACTAACGTCACGAGCTAATTCAAAGCTAGCAAAAGAATTGTTTTGGAACAACTCACCCACGGACACATGATTAGATACTTTTTGTGAATTTTCATCAAGCTGGAACTCAAAGGGGAATGTCTAGCCAAGGAGTTAGGAGAAATGACCCAGTGAAGCTGCGGTTGACAGGTAAGCGACTTTAATTTACTCTCCTCCTGGTTTGGAGTTAGCAGGTTTGCTCTATAGCAAGCCAGGCTAATGATAGATGCTGGCGGACACGTTTTTCTTGGTAAACATTACTCGATTTTGTTTTGATTGACATTTTAACTTATTCACAATTCATTCATTACATTTGGTTGGATGCTGAGTTGTGTGATCGCACACTAATATTAAAAAAAATAACCTCAGAATCTACTCTGGTTCATTAGCAAACATCAGCTAACACGCCTAAAAGGAATCAAAATTAAATACATTTCATTTAAGGTTTTTAAAAATTACCCTAGCCCTTGCTCAAGTTGCTCAACCCAAATAAATACACATTTCTTTCACCATTATAATTAATATTCCTATTATAACTACTTTTACGTGTTTCCTTCTGTTTTGTGTTCATTTTCTCAATATACATTATGATGTCATTCCCAATATAACGGCTTTTCACGTGTTAAGAATTGTTTACCTAAACGTCTGATACCTTTCTTTCTTTATTTATGCATGTTTTTGTTGCATTTATGACACTTCTTTTCATAACTTTCCTAGTAGTCTATCCTTAAAAAACCCCTCACAGATGTCCTGGTTATGGGCTGTTGTGAAAACCAATTGGCTGTTTAATTTTCAGTGACAAGTCGGAGTGATGGAGTAGAGATCGTCTAATGTTCACAATGCACAAGGTGTCTTAATTTCTTATTCGTGGTTTTGCCTCCCCCCACATATGTGGAACGGTTTAAAGTGGGCTGCAGTGGTCTTCAGCCGGAATCTCAGGAATGTGAAACCTCAGAGAGAAAAGAGTCCTTCCCAGTATAGACACATGCTCTGTCTGCCCTCCATGAGAAAGAAAAGATAATGAAATTTATGTGGGAGAGAGATAAACTGGTGCTCAAATGGCAGAAGACATGGTTTGGTGCACACAGTGATGAGGCACCTACATTTAGACTGCAGTCAGTGAGCTTTGGTTTTGTGGCGTTTAGACATTACAATCTGGTATTACTTTGCTGTCTATCTCCTTTTTTTTTTTTTACACGCAGAATTCGCAGAATCTTTAACATTTTGCTGAAGCTGATCCATTTGTCTGGTCGGTGCTTGTCTGCAAAAAAGTGCTGCCGAAGTTAATCACCCTTTGCCAACAATAACTGTTTGGGAAATGGAACAAAATCACCGACCTGCCTTTCAATTAATTCGTGAAAAAAAGTGTTATCGTCTCAGCTGCGGTTTAAGTTTGCACCCACAGCTGCCCTTTGCTGCTTGAAATAATGAGAGATTTCCCCTAGGTTTACTGACAGTCTTGCAGAAAAAAAGGACCTGGAATTTGAGAGCTGTAACTCAGGAAGCTTACAGTTTGTTTAGTCTGTCTCTGCCTGCTGTGCAGTGAGAGTGCTTTCTCTTCCTGGATGGAATCCGGATTTTTTTTTCAGCACTTGATGATATGAGATGCATGAGAAGATGAAACTTTCTCCATCCTTCTTTTTCAGAAGGAGAAACAGGGTTGTTACACGGGAGCATAGGAAAGAAATCACAGACAAATGAATCAAGCAACTCAAGTAATGTTTTATATTTGCTCACATTTTGTGCGCTGGTGTGTCTGGTCCCCTCACATTTTGGGACGCAGGTTCCAGACCTGGTGTGTAATTCCGGGAAGCTTGTTGTTAAGATAAAGAACCAGTTCTTGTGCGTTTTAGGTGAGTTTGGTAGGAACTTGCATTTCACTGTTCATCAGCCTCTCATAAAGTATGTAGTAGACTATACGTGCACGCTTCCAGACCAAAACAGCACAGACAGAGGCATATTTTTGTATCATTTTAAATGAGGCCCAAAGCTTCCAAG
>CAAE01014786.1:849086-875812 GCA_000180735.1 Tetraodon nigroviridis
TGCTTAAAAAGAAACAATCACAAGACCACACAAATGCATATGGGCAAGGTTTCCTTGCATTCGCCTTGGTTTGTGTGTTATTTCATAGGCATAGCTTGTTCACTGCCAAAATAGAGGGAAAAAACAAATCTGTATTTTGTGTTTTCACAAACACACACACACACACACACTTGCACATGCACAATCTTGCAGGACTGTCGTTTACTAGAAGTCTGTCTGGCTCAGCATAGCTGCACTTCCTGTATTGCTGCAGTCAGAAACCTCAGTGTCTCCAGCTCTACTTCTGACCCTACATATTTTAACACACAGCAGCTTTTGATTACAAATGTTTCCTCTGGTTGAACTCTGTTACTTACACGTGCATACAGAGGAATGGTGGTACCACTAATGAACTTTCCACAGTGGCAGGCGCATACGTGCAGACATGTGAAAATAAATAAAACTGATGTCTAAACACATCAAGTCAGTCACATCATGTACATTTCTTGTGGCTAATTTAGTGTATCAACCACTTTTCTGAGGCGAGGAGTTGAATTGCATGGCTGCTGGTGTACCATCTTTGAATGTTCACTCTCTTTGTTTTGTCCATGTCTTACTTAAGAAAAAACAATCTGTTTTCATTTTAGCTATGCAAGGCTTAGACCGTTGCTGTTTAGTCTAGACACGTATCCGGAACACATGTACACACACTCATGCCCTCACACAAACACACAACCTGAACACAAGCTTTACTGTCTTTCAGATTGACTTTGCTTACTTGTTTCTTGCAGTAAACTGAAAGACAACACATTATTTACACACTGATACAAGTCGGCATTTGTCTAAGCACAAGTTCACAACAATAAATAACAAAGTTTAAGTAATTTTCTTTTTACCCACTAAAAACTATATTAGAACGACAAAAAAAGTTAAGAATTAGAATTTTTACAGATATATTGTCTGCTTATTTAGTTAAGAAAGAGGTTTTGGTGGGCTACGTGTAAGTTTGAGGAGGTTGACGCATAGACAACAGATGCACTGTCATTCCTGTCTTTTCCTCAGCAACAGCAGCTTGGGTGTTAAAGGCAGATATCTGTGACATGTGTCATGTCTGCATCTTGTTAAGGGTTTTTCCAGATGGTGTTGTGCTGTCTGTTTGTAACAATACTGAACACATTAGGACTGCTTTTACCATGTTTGGTGTCAAAATCCAAATATTTTGCACAGACAAACTGAAATGTTTAATATTGTACACAGTGTCAGTTAACTTTTTTGCCAAAATGACTGCACAAAAAAGTGGGCAATTTAGTGATCATTATCTAATGTGGTTGATATGATTGATATGAACTTATTTGTTAAATGTAAATTCTGGCATTTATTGAATCATATCTTGTTTGTCCATCTTTGCAGATCAGAGACTGGATTTAAATAAACTCGGCCCCAATGACAACGACACCGTGAGAGGACAAATAGTTGGTAAGAAACACACGCTTTTCTGTCTGGCCTTATTTCTTTTATTGTGCATTTTATGTCAGAAGTGCATATAAAAAAGTACAGTCACTGAGATCCGCGTAGTATTAATTGATTGAGCAGTATATTTTTTTATTTATAACGTTTATTTCACCAGGTTGAAAAAAATGGTTTAAGGATTTCTTATACATAAACTGCCCTGAAAAAGGCAACAGAGGAAACTGAACATTTACCACAGTATATTACACATACAGAAATGAATTCAATACATTTACATAAAAAATTTACACCCTCTATATTTGAATGTGACCTGTGTAAATAATCTGTTGTCTTGTCTTTAACTGTGAAGTAAGTCTTCAATCCAGAGATCGAATTGGGTCTGGAGGGCCGGTGGTTGACTGCAGTCGTCTCTTTGATAACGACTTGCCCGACGGGTCAGTGTTTAAAAACCATATACCTCCAAAGGTTTGGTCACTCACTGATGGTGTCCACTAATGTGGTTTGATGAACTAGGTGGGAGGAGAGGAGGACAGCCTCTGGAAGGATACAGTACCTGAACCACATCACACGGACTACGCAATGGGAGAGGCCTACCAGGTGCATTTGTGCAACTAATGCCAAGTCTAATGAAAATCATCCTATTTTTACCTGCTACATCAACTTCATCACTATTACAGCTATATTGTTTTTCGTTTTTTTAAACCAGATAAAAAAAGACAGTAGGAAAGAAGCACACAATGTTCAGGAAACATTTTTGCAGGCAGCGGGTGTTGTTGTGGCTTCACTAAAGTTATGACTTGTAGTTGACCATCCGTAACACTCTTCCTTTTGAACAGCAGTCATGCTCACATAAGCTACGTCTAGATTTGAGGAAGTCCAGTCCATTTAAGTGGAACTGCTGTTTCCCTTTTGTCTTTTCTCAGCCCCACTCACAACACAACAATAAGTAATCTGTCAGTATTTGTAAGTTGGCATCAATTTTCTTAACCTTTAACCTCATTGCAGTAAACGCACACACATCCATGTCTTTTAGGTTTTTATGTATTACCCAGCCCTTTGCGCTAACCCGATCCATCCTGACTAACTCTGTGACCTTAAAACCAAGTCTTGATTCGTAAACAGGCCTCTGCAGTTGTGTGGACAAGGTAAATGTCCTCACATTGTTAGTGGAATTAGTGTTTGGGTCCCCAGTGTGTCACAAGTACACACACACGAACACACACACAAAGCCTGGATCAAGGTTTTACTTGGCCCTGGTTCATGTAGGAACGACTGTCGCCTTCCTATTTTGTCATTATCCATGGAGCCGTTTGGGTAGAAAGCAAACACCTTCATGTTTGGCTTTTATTACAGAGTTGTGATGACCATCTGATACCATTTTGGTCAGTCTATGCTATTGAGATTACAAATGTTTTGAACTTAGGACTCTTATCTATATAAAGACCCAATATAGGAGCAAGATGCAATGCTGTCTGCCAAGTATTTCTAGAGGAGAATTTATTTTATTAATTACTGTTACCGGTATATGGTTTTAGTCGGCCCTTGTTCATTTTCTGTTGACAAATGTTAGGGTACCATAGGTATTTAGTATTAGTATCTATCAATGAAGACAAAACAGAGGTAGAGGTGGGAAAAAAAGGAAATGGTTAGTTTTTAAGATCTTCTGTACAACTTTCACACTGCATACCCTCAGATACTTTCAGCACTATAATATTATAAACTTCCTTTGTTTCTAGGCCAGCATCAGAGTATTCTAGCCCATCAGGGCGTCCACTGAGCTGCGTTGTTGATGAGAACACACCGGTGATGACGCCTGTCAATGGGGCGGAGGCCAGCGTGCCGCCAGGTGAACAGCGCATTCAGGAGAGACGCGTCCGATCGCAGCGCCATCGCAACTACATGAGTCGGACACACCTGCACACACCACCTGACCTTCCAGAGGGCTACGGTGAGAGTTCCAGCAGAAACATATCGCCAAGTCTTAACATTTTATCCCTGCAGTAGTGTCTCCCCATTACTGTTTGCAAACACTTTCCAGTGTTGGAATGCATTTGCTTTCCACACTGATATCCCCACAGAGACCAAAAGAAGGAACAACAGAGTATTTATACTTTGGTATTTTTCAGAAGAAAAGCTTTTGGTTCTTGGCTAGGTTTTTGCCTGCTGTTAGTCTTAAAGTAGAACTGAGTTATGACATCTAGGTAGCTGCGGGAACATACTAGTATTTTGTTCCAAGATCTAAGTGTTTCTTTGCAAAAAAAAAGGTGTATTTTTACAGTTACAATACCCACATCTGTTGAATTGGTTCTGTAAGTTGTGGTGCGGTGTGTCAGCAATTTAGAATGCCTTGTTGGACCGTTGCCTCCTGTGATTTATCCTGCTGTGTCTGCTGAACCTGGCAAAGTTAGGCAACGTGAGTCACAGACGGTCAAAGCGTTGGAGCTTTCTTCCTCAGCTGAACCCTCTGAACCAGCAGGGTGTGGTGAAAGAGAGGGAATATACAGGGGGAAAAAGAAGGAAAGGTTGGTAGGAAATGGGTTGTGCCAGTAGGAAATGGTGGGTGGTGGGGGCAGTGATGGATTAGTAGGGTGAATGTGCACACATTAACACCACACCCGTGTAGCGTGCACAGTGTGTGTGCCAACGTTTGTGCAGCCACTCTGCATTTGTTCATTCATGAGCTGGAATCAGATCTAACAAACCAGAGGTGGATACTTTCTTCTGGTTTATTTTTGTTGTCTCTGGTAATGTTGTATATTGGTGGGTTTGGAGTGATTAGGAGCATTTTTCTTTCAGTTTATTTATTGGTATTTTCTTCTGACATGATGAAGAATTTGTCAGCTAGGATCCATCAAGGAACTATTAGCAGGGAGCACCACTAATTGTGGTGATGAATAACTCCCCCTTTGATGTGGAATCCATATCTTCTTAGGAATGGCTAGGTAAAAACTGGAAGAAATGAATGGTATGCTTTGGATTGTTACATTTTATCCATATATATGATTTGACTCCACATCATTCTAATTATTTGTCTCTGATTTAGAACAAAGAACAACCCAGCAAGGTCAGGTCTACTTTCTCCATACGCAGACTGGAGTCAGCACCTGGCATGACCCTCGCGTACCCAGGTACGATGGCGTTCATTGATCATAAATGACTTTATTTCTCACACCTATGATGGCAATGTGTTTACCTCAGGTGCTGTTTATTCAAAATGTATGCAAAATAAAAATGAACTGAATTTGAAATCTGGTGTCAATTCTGATGCATTAACCTTTTTTCAATTATTTTAGCTTTTACACTTTTGCATAAAATGTCAACAGAGTATCTTAAAAACACATTTTTTATTCTATACTCCTGTTAAAGCTATTTACTCTACCATGTTCTTTCATCACCACATCCATTTTTTAATCCGTATCTTTGGTTTTATAAGCGATACGCCTTACCCTTTGATGGCGATTGTGTGTCTACATTGATTGCATATACTTTATCAACTTTAAGCTTTTTATTATGTTTTTGGTGTTGGTGGATTGTGGGATATCATAAACACATCTACATTGCGGATGTAGTTTTTTTAGGAGAATAATGTTAGAAGGGATTTTAGTTAGGCAGTAGTTTGTTGAAAGGTTGATGTGTTAGTGAATTAATGTGTGAGGTATTGATAAAAGAATGTTTTGAGTTTATTGTGTTTTTTTTTTTAAATTTGATATTTGTTTTTTTAGGGTGATGAAATGTATTTAAAGTTTAATATATTTATTTTTGCTGCCTCCCTCCCCCTTTGCTGTGGCCTCCCTCTCTACTTCTGCCTGGCTCTGTCCCCCCTTGACGCCCTGCCTGGACTGCTTTGGCTTGTACGCTGTTATGCCTCTGTCTGCTTTGAGTGGCGCTGATTCTCCTTCTTTGTCTCTGCAATCTCAGCCCTCCCCCCCCCTCCCTTACCTTTCTACTTACTCCCTCCTCCGCCTTGCGTACGCCCATGGCCTACGCCTGTGTTCGCACGGTCAGCTGGCCTTACTTGCTCCTCCCTGCCTTTCTTTCTCCCCCCTCTGCTTGCCCTGTGTATAGCTACGGTGATGTTTCTTGCCCCTATCTGGCCCCTCGCACTGCCGTGCCTATACAAAGTTTTGACCCTTGTGCTGCCTTCACCTTTTTTCCCTTCTTTTCGGTTTACACGTTTTGGCTCCCCTGTCCCCCGAGTATCTTAAAAACACCTTTTATTCTATACTCCTGTTAAAGAATTAACCTACCATGTTGTTTGATCAGCAGATCCATTTTTTAATCCGTATCTTTGGTTTTATAAGCATACCTTACCCTTTGATGGCGATTGTGTGTCTACATTCATTCAGAGACTTGAGCAACGTTAACTGTGAGGAGCTTGGTCCGCTGCCTCCAGGCTGGGAGATCAGAAACACAGCTACAGGCCGCATCTACTTTGTTGACCACAATAATCGTACAACCCAGTTTACGGACCCACGACTTTCTGCAAACCTGCATCTCGTACTCAAGTAAGCGCTCTCACCTAGGCAGAAAACAAGCTTTTAAATTTATTCTCTGGGGTTTTGACCCTCATCAAATCGAGTTAAACTTGAAGATATTGATTTTAAATGTTTCCTGCATTTCTGCCTGTTTACCCTTATTAAGAACCAACCTTGCTTCTTTTGCTTGCAAGCTATTTTTCACTCATTTCCGTATGTCTATTTGTTAGCTGTAATTTTATTCAGTATCTTGTTGCTATATTCCATTTATTTTGTAGCCCCATTCTGCTGTTTACAATAGAATTTCAAGTTCCGGTATTGACTCCTGTTTTTATCACTTTTGTCACACCAGCCCAAGTCCAAATGGTTCTCGTGTCCCCACGGACAGCCCAAACACTAACATCAGGTAATACACACAGACTTACTAGAACATAAACATGTGTTTACATACTTGCATGAATATGTTGCATAGGGTATCCAAGCATTGCAATCCAGCAATAAATATAAGAAAGGACAACCCAATTTTCTTCTCTTTCTTGTTGCGGTTAGCTGGTTTATTTCTCCTTCTCTACCGTGTCTTCATCTTCTCCACTTGTCCTGTGTCTGGCCTCATAACAGCCTCTCTGCTGACTCAGTGTCACAGCATCTGTCTTTCTTTAATGTTGGTATTCAGAACGTTGAAACAGGGTTAGCTGCTGGCAGAGGAGAAAATGGGACTGTTAAACAAATTTAACATTTGAGAGACACAGGAACTGGTGTTGACCTAAGAGAACATCCTACTTTTTTGTGTGTCATCCATGACTGAACTCAACAACAAAATAATCAGACTGTTTCCGTTGGAAGAAACTGTCTACTGCTAAGCTGTCAGATGAGATTCAAGGTTGCAAACATATTCAACAAATTTGCGTTCCTTCTGCAAGAGTCTGCAGTTGATGCCTCGGTCCTCTAGTTTGCGTGCGTCTCCTGCAGGCCCGGTGCCGCCAACCCCAGACAGATGGGGACCTTGAATTGTCAGACAGTCTGACACAGCCACATAACTGTGGTCTGCCGCACCGTCTCTCACATGCTCAACATCCTCACTTCCACGAATGCTTAATCTTGTGTGTCTGAAAGATTACATCAGGGTTTGCTTGATGTATTTTTAGTCGTCGCTGGATTTAGATTTAGTCAGCAGCAGCAGCAGGTATTTTCCCAACCAAGTCTCAAATCTTGTCAGCATTAAATATAACGCATAAACTGAGGCTTCAGGGGGAGATTATTATATAATATAATTAGGACATTTATCCCTTGAAAAAAGACATGATTGCAAGTCATCACCTTAGTCATACGTTTGCATTATGTTTATAGCAATTCAAATTAAAGCTTAAACCACAACTGCTCCGAGAAAGTCATTAAATAAAAACATTTCCCTCTGTCAGCAGTCTCATCAAGGCAGACTGTCTGCTACTGGTTTCCTGTACTTCCTGTTTTTGTTTTTTTTTTTTTTTTATCAGAAGAATGCAGATGTGCAGGCATACATAGATTAGGAGCATTTTTAGGTCACTTTTTTGGCCAGACACACATTCAGATAAAGAATTTTGTGCACACTGACCTTTTTGCATTTAAGGCAGGTGGTAAAGAGCAAAACGCAAGCTGGTGATCTTCGACCTGTGGACGATTAGACGTAGTGGTGGTGGTATTAAAATGTGTGCATCAACACTCTTTTCTGCTGTGCTTGCTGTGCTTGAGCCATTGGACTTTTAAAGTTCAAATTTCTATCCAACATTTTAGTCGATGACAGCAAAAGTAAAAAAAAAAAGTCACTTGGCTGAATTGCAGCATTGCAGTGATACTTTCTATATTTTCCTGAAAATATGTTGGGATTGTGCTGTTCGGAAACTCAAGAAGAAGATATGTTGAAACTCATTTTTAATTACACAGTACTCTCAGAAGGAAAAAAGAGGCATGTTGAAATTATCCTTTATTATATGGTTCTTGAGCCTCCCAGCTAAAAGCAACTCAATCCGTTTTTGTCTTAAGGCTGTCTTCCCTCCTCATCCCGTTTGCTCAATGAATGCTTCGTGTCGTTTTAGCCTTTCTCTGACATGCTAAGAGAACCAGCAGCTGCCAGCAAAATAAATAGCAGTGGACTTGATTATACAGGGGCGGATTGGTGAAACACTGTACCCATTTAGCTTGGAAAGAAAAGAGATGAGGCCCTTTTCAACCCACTGAACCAGAGAAGCCAGCCGTGCCATGAGTACTGGAATAAGTGTGTGTCTGTTCTGCAACTAAAGCAAGGTCTTGGTGTCCTTGTTGTGTCCCAGTCAGGCCTTTACGGTGTCGTATTTGTTTCTGCAACTTTGAAAAAAGCCTTAAGTTCTCTGACTCTTCTTCTAGCAGAAATAATCAGGCTTTGTTGTCCTGCTGGACGGAGAGCAGCGTTATGTATTTTAAGGCCCACCCAGGCACCTCGCCACCAACCACTACGTGAACACTGCTTTTTTATGACAGCCTGGCCTCTGCCTGGGTTTCTGCCTGTCTTCCCTTCTTTTAGTGTCACTAAAAACAGCCATTCATGGGCCTCAACTGGTTTAAAGCTTGTATGGTCATTAGAATCTTGTTTCCTAGTTGATGTAAATTTGCCAAAGCCCTGGTCAAAGACGCGGGCTGTTTACAGGTGTGGATCCAATTTTTCCTGGGTTTAGAGTTCTGTTTAGCACTTCCTGCTTTGAGAGGAGGGTAAGGACAGGGAATTCTTGGAAAGCTTGTGCTTTAGGGATGAGGCTGGTGGGGAATCACCTATTGTACATATTGTTTTCTTCTCCCTCCAGAGATCTACAACAAAGTGGAACACATGAAAATGCTCAGAACAACTGTTAAAAATGCACTTTCAGGAAATATTTATTCAAACTAACCTCGCTTTTTGGTCTTTTGTCTGCTGCTTTCTACTTCGATCATTTACTCTCCATAGTCATCCCACGCAAGTGAAGGACCAAGGTGTTCCCGTGGCCCCCCCGCAGGCGCTGTCTCCCGCCCAGCTACCCGAAGAGGTAGAGTGCCTGACTGTGCCCAAATATAAGAGGGACCTTGTGCAGAAGTTGAAGATCTTGCGGCAGGAACTTTCCCAGCAACAGCCCCCAGCCGGCCACTGCCGCATTGAGGTCTGTCGTGAGGAGATATTTGAGGTAAGTACAGGAAAAGCAAAGACACACCTCACGAACTTGTGCCACTCTGGACGCGCAACAACAAATGTTAACAGCACAACTGAGCAGTGTCACTGAAGCAAAGCAGATCTACTGCTACCTATTTCATCTTCGTCATCAGACCTCTCTCTGCCAGGAGTGAACATGGTCGGTGTGCACCGACACCATGTTTGTATCGATATCGATTGCTTGATGTGAATTGATAATAATATGGATTAATGATTTCATTGTTTCTAATGTGTTTGCACAGTTGTCCTATTATAGTAGTGGAAAATATCACTCCTAGCTAATTGTGCCCAAAAAAGTTTGATTTTAACCTCTTATTTATCATAGATTAATAAACAGTAAATATATTAGTCACATAGTATTTTGCAAATAATAATTCAAGCTCTGTTTAATTGCACATAACTCAGTCATCACTAAACAGGCCATTAATGAGACCCTGGCAGATCAGTATTTGGTTAATACTGAAAGGTATTTGTTTCTGTATTAGACCTGGAAAAAAGTCAGATCAGTCGTTTCCAGATTTATCCATATATGGGAAGTTTGAACTCTGATAGGCATCTGAGCTGTAAAATAGGCATAAACTATTGACTCTATTTAAATTACTATAAATCGATAGAACATAAACACTTCATGCTTTTCTGATGTGCACCAGAAACAGGCCACACTCACCAACGCAGACGCCGTTCTCAGAAGTACTTCATAGTTTCCGAGGAAAAGCAAAACAGAAAGTTCTTCACGACACCACAACAAAAAGCCAATCCTTGATTTTTGTGTAACTTTCCTCCCTCTCCTCTGTCTCCTTCTCTCCCTCAATCATTTGTTGTACCAAAGCACGGCATTCTTTCTGGATGACCTCAGCACCCAGAGGGATTGGGGGGGGGTTGGGGCTGGGGGGGTGAAGACCAGGAGAGGATGGAGGAAGGAGGGAGCGAGGAACGCAGCAGTGGCAAGTTAGGGGGCCAGACATAACTTCATAAGTACAAGTTGAGCAATAAAAAAAAAATGACTTCATCTTCCTGCAGCCTGACAGCTGTGGAAGAGTGAAGTGTGAAAAGCAGCTCTGCAGACTCACCAGAGCTGCACCTTTCCACTGGCAGCCGTCAGGCCTGTTGGCCTACAGCTACACGGCTTCTTGGGGGATTTGCTGGCACCCAGACAGACACAGTTTTGGCAGTGAAGCCTCTGATGGCTTAACCTGTTGGATATGTGTGTGTATTTGGTGGAATGTTCTTTAAAGTTTACACTGCTGGTGCTAAAGCGCCTGTGCCTTGCTGCACAGCACAAGCTTTTAGATTCGCTCTTGTTCTCTTCCTAATGTCCTCGGCGAGTACAGGATCTGCTGCTAGATGGTCTTATCTGTGTGCTGACTTGGTTTGCCTGTGTCGATCCTTAGGAGTCCTACCGCCAGGTGATGAAGATGCGCCCAAAGGATCTCTGGAAGAGACTGATGATCAAATTCAGAGGAGAGGAAGGTCTAGATTATGGTGGGGTAGCAAGGTACTGTGTCTGATCTCGATTTGTGCTCCTGAATAGCAGTATGAGCTGGATATTTTTCACATTTATATGTGTGTGTGAATGCACGTGTGTTGTGTTTACGTCAGGGAGTGGCTGTACCTGCTGTCCCACGAAATGCTGAACCCCTATTACGGCCTGTTTCAGTACACCAGAGACGATATCTACACTCTGCAGATTAATCCTGACAGTGCAGTCAATCCGGTCGGTACCAATCTACATTTTTATCCTTGTGCACGTGAAAGATGCAGTCAGTTAAAACATCAGTTGTATCTGCTGCTATGTGCGGATTCCTCGTAGAGATTAATAAACGATCTATCTGTCTCTGTCCATTTGTTGGTGGACATTAGGCTAAGTTTGCTAGTGGTTTCCTGATCTGATTACAGGAGCACCTGTCATACTTCCATTTTGTGGGTCGCATAATGGGCATGGCGGTGTTCCACGGCCATTACATCGACGGAGGCTTCACGCTGCCCTTCTACAAGCAGCTGCTCGGCAAGTCGATCACTTTGGACGATATGGAATCGGTCGATCCCGACCTCTACAACAGCCTCGTCTGGATCCTGTGAGACTTTTCCTCATGTATTTTATCCTTTTTTCCCCATCAGTCCAAGGGTTTGGGAAGCATAGGTGATTCAAGAGCTGCTCAATGTTGGTGTCCTGCTGACAGGGACTTTTATAACCAGACTTTGATGTTGGGAATAAAGTTTGATGGCCCAAACTTTGAATGCTTACTGCCCCCTGCTGCCAGGGAATGTAACAGCATCTCATTTCATTCTTTCCACGTGAGATTTATTTCTGACTTTAAATGACAGAAAACAAACAAGGCTATCCTATATGTCTTTATTTCCAGTAAATATACCAACCCTCCTGTGGTTTCATTGAAGCCAACTGATTTTTTTGTCTCGCTGTCCTCGTCAGGGACAATGACATCACTGGTGTCCTGGATCACACCTTCTGTGTTGAGCACAATGCTTACGGAGAGATCATCCAGCATGAGCTCAAACCAAATGGCAAGACTATTTCAGTCTCGGAGGACACCAAGAAGGAGTATGTCAGGTAGGAAGAGTGGGGCCTGAATCTGTCGCTCCCGGTTTGTTGGAGTTGGTGGCCCGATTCCGTGTCCATGCTCATGTTTCTCCTCCAGGTTGTACGTCAACTGGCGTTTCCTGCACGGCATCGAGGCTCAGTTTCTGGCCCTGCAGAAAGGCTTTAATGAGGTTATTCCTCAGCATCTGCTCAAATCCTTTGATGAGAAAGAGCTGGAGGTAATAGTGAAAACCGCTACGCAATAGAGGCAATTTATCAGAAACGATCAGCTAGAGATGGTCTGTCTGGTCAGTGTCACAAGGCTGTCCTACACGTGGGTAGATTCCTGGTTTCAGCAGTTATTTTAAAGTATAATTTTAAAAAGTTTTACTTTCTAGCTTGTGTGTTTATAATGTCGAGCTGATTTAGCTTTAAGAATGTTTCCACAGAAACATATTCAGTCATTTCACCCATGTTCTTATTGAAAAGCTTAATGAAGTTAAATTGCAAACGTTTCCGTCTTCCTCCAGCTGATAGTTTGTGGCTTGGGAAAGATCGACATCTCTGACTGGAAGGCAAACACGCGGCTGAAACACTGCACGCCCGACAGCAACATCGTCAAGTGGTTCTGGAAGGCCGTGGAGTCTTTTGACGAAGAGCGGAGGGCCCGACTGCTGCAGTTTGTTACCGGCTCCTCCAGAGTTCCCCTGCAAGGCTTCAAGGCTTTACAAGGTAGGACCGCTCCTCCGTGCAGGTCTTATTCCGGTCAGCAGAGGGGGAGTGAAGGAACGCTGTCGCTCCTGCAGGTGCTGCAGGGCCCAGGCTGTTCACCATCCACCAGATTGATGCCAACACCAACAACCTGCCCAAAGCCCACACCTGGTGAGTGTCTCACGTCTCTTCGGGGACACCGCAGCAGAGATCTGCTTCCTCTGAATGCCTCTTCCACTCCCAAACTTGTCTCTCCAGCTTTAATCGGATCGACATTCCACCCTATGAGGGTTACGAGAAGCTCTACGACAAGCTGCTGACGGCGATTGAGGAGACTTGTGGCTTTGCGGTGGAATGAGGCACGCTGAGGAGCAGCCGAGCTGCCTGCAGTCTTCCTCTTCTCTCATTTATACTCTTCCCTTTACTGTTCGATCAGCTGCTGCTATATTCATTTTTGTACTCTTTTCGTTTTTTTAGAGGAGAAAGTCAAGATAAAAGACACAAGTGAGCAGAGTTTGCTTTTAGAATAACACGGTGCTCAGCTATCTCATTTCCAGTCTATTAAAGAGGCAGGTTTCGGGTTGACGTTCAACTTTTTTTTTTTGTTTGTTTTGCTTTTTTTTTTTAATCCACTTGACTTGGAATTGAACCGATCTTGTGCTACTGAACCTTGAACACTGCAGGTAGCCGTTTCTTGCCATTAGTAACCATCCAAACCTCACGCTGTCCTCATCGTCGTGGCTACAAATTCTAAAATGCCTAAACTCTCATTTAGAGAATACTTAGTTCTTACAGCACAGGCTCGTGGCATTTCTCCATACAAGTGAAGAGTTAGTACGACGAGCACATTTTCCCCCTTTAGAATCAACTAGAAGCGTATGTTTAGGGGCCACAGCAACGGAGTGGCCTCAGCTGTTGTGAACACGTTTGTGCATGGAAACGTGTTTGTTTGCTGTTGCCGTTTCCCCATCAGCTCTAATATCCTGGACCTGAAGCTGCAGACCTGACTGAACCTCGTCCCGCTTCTTCTTCCTCTTCCTTAAACAGGGTTGCTCGTCCGATTCTGTTTTTTTGTTCCTTGTTGCCGCGGCACACTTGCTGTCCTGGTCACAGCTGTTGATGGGACCACGTTTGCCAAACACTCCGCGTACAGACGTTTATTTCCAGTTGCGCCATAGGCAGCCTTTTTTTTGTGTGTGTCTCCGTCTTAATCTTAGACTTTAGAGCACTTTACAAACTGAGCAGCGCTGGCTGGAATGCTTGCTTCACAAAATGAATTTATCTTTTTATTTACTATAGGACTACACGAGAAGGTAATAGTAGACAGCATCTACACACTTTTTTTTAGTACACATGTACAAACAGTTATTTTGTATGTTGCTTGGTCTTTCTGCTCAGTTCAAACGGAGCGCTGGCGGTGTCTTTCACTGACCTCTGCGCATTCTCAGGTGAAAGGTGTCCTTTTCTTTGGTTTGTGGGGGGTTAGGACTGTTGGACCTCAAAGAACTCTTCCTGTTGGCAGAATAGCAACCTTTTCTTCCAATCTGTCGGCGCTAACGCGTTAGTAGCACCCTGGGAACATGAGCGGCTGAGTTTGGAGCTGGTGCGGTGGGGCCGTGGCCGCGAGGGGAGGGACCCGCCACCCTCGGGTGCTTCACAACCAAATCTGTCGCTTACGTTGCTTTAAACCAGAGAGAAATCGGCCCAAAGCGATTCCATCCAAAGAAATCCCTCCGCATGAATGGATGCGCAAAATGAAGTCTATTTATTTGCAAGATTATTCTACACGTAAGAAACAGAACCAGTTCATATTCTTTTTTATATCTAAATATGTATGCAGCCTGAGTTAGTTTCTAACCATAAGCAGTTTGTAAGGTGGTACTCCACTGACTTGTTTTTTTTTTAATGTCATTCAGCAAATGATTTGAAAAGGAGTACAATAAAGTTGTTTTTGTACAGTTACAGAAAGTTCATTTGGTGATATTATATCTTTATTAACCAGAGGCAGAAAATAAATGCATAAGCCTTTTTGCACATCTTCTGCATTGTTGGGGTCACAGGTGTAATCAGACACATCTATTTACTACATTTTACTTTGTAAAAATTTAAATACACACAATCTTAATATGCACATTTGTATTTTTATCCAGTGTAAACAGTCAGCTGCTTTTTTGTTATGTTTTGTTTTCTGGCTGGTTCAGTCTTTTGTGCGAGTGGTGGGTGTCAAGTTGCGGTGACATTGGGTGGCCAAATGGATCACATTGACCATTTATTAATTATTCTTTTTTAAGCTTTGGACAAAATCAGTTTTGTTTTAACTGATTGGTCTGAGTATTTGGAATTTCTGTAAAATAGTGATTTAATAGATTCAATCATGGCGAGCCCTCTGTTAACAAGTAAATTTACCCAACAGTTTCTCTTGGAATGAACAGGCAAATGTGTGTGTGTGTGTGTGTGTGTGTGTGTGTGAATGGTTCAATCTGTCAAAACAGACAAGAATCATTTTCTAACTGCACCGTGTTTCCCTATCTATTTTTGTATTTATTGTCTCAGTGTGTTGCTCTGTTTTTGTGCGCCGTGAGCTCGTCGCTGATGAGACACAATCTAGAAGCAAAGAAATACACTTCCTGTACCCTCGAGGAAAGCTGAGCAATAAAACTATACTGTTTGGAACACACAGTATTGTGCTTTATTTACCTGAAGTATTGGCCTTTGGTATGTTCCAGATTTTAAATTGGAAATTGGCTAGAAAGCTAGAAAAATTGGAGTTTTGTCCTAATAATGTAATTTCTTCCTAAAAATGCTTTTAAAATGTCTTATTTTTTAAAAAAATGACAAGCTGACGTCAGAGTCAAAGTAGAACTTGTTAATGCCAATTTTAAAGGTAACTTTAAGGTAAACTCTTAAAATAGTGGAATTCATAGGATTTATATTGTAATGAAAAAAGAACTTCCCATAAAACGAAATCTTTGGCGCAAAGGTGGCGCAAACTCCGGGAAACGTCACTTCCTCATTCTAAAAGTAAAAAACGAAGAAGAAGAAGAATACGGAAACCCAGGCGGAAGTAGAAGAGAACGTGTACAAGTTTGTTGTTAGTTGTCCTGTAAGCATTTTCCTAGTATAAACTAGGTAAAATGAATAACCACTCATATTGTGCGATGCACAATACAACTACGGCGAGGGAATTATTCGTCTCAGAGCGACGAAAACAGACGCCGGACACCAAACTACCAAAGAACAAGCATCGATATCGGCGTCGCTCTTCCCCAGTGAAAGTCTGTCACGGTGGATTTCAGAGCGACACCAAGGTCGCTTTTATCTGCTGGATCGGTGAGCGGATCTGTCTCCTCACACTTTACCAGGGAGTAGTTCAAAAAAGCAGTGATGGCAAATTTGTTTGCGCATGCGCAAAGCGCAATCCTGCGATTAATCGGCTTCTGCAGTAACAAACTTGCAATGGCAATATTTGCTTACGATCTCAGGAAAAAAAATCTCCTTTCAGGAAAGAGTCATATATTTGATTAGATAATGTAATGATAATGATTTGTAATGTAACGTTTGACATGAAGGCGTCACCCTCGACTGGCTGTTGTTTTCAGGAGCTATTAGAAACCATGTGATCTGTTGGGTGTAGTCGAAGATGCTGTTAAAAAGGCCCTAAAATGCTGGGCCACTTTCAGGAATTGCCTTCAACTATAGTATTTTTATATTTCGTTAGAGCCATTTTTATGTTTGTTGACGTGGGTTGTCAGTTCGGACACTAGGTGGCGCCCTCGGGCGGTGTAAGAGCCCATTCTTGGTTAACCGTAAAAGCATCTCTTTTTTTTTACCCCTCGCAGACGTATTGATTTGGTTTTTATTTGCATTTTGGTTTCAACCTTTTCGTGCATCGTTGGGATTTATTGTCGCTGGATAAATTACTTTTGTTTGTTAAATTACCGTTGTCAATGGCGCAACTTTGGACGGTTCGCGTCATTCAAATGGAGCCGTCAATTACAGTAGAAGTTAACAGACCTCAGTGGCTGAGGTTATTTGTTTTGCTCCGAGTCATTATATATATATTTATTATTTTTTTAATGATCGTTTCATAGCCAACCCTCGATCGTCATTAGAACCCCCTCGAAAACCAAATGACGACGAATGAGAAAGTGTCAAAAATGGAGCTCGGTCATGTTGACGCCAGTCTAGCGCTGCTTTAATGATGTATATCATTTTTTAAATTTATTTTATAGACAATCAAGATGAGGCTGAAGATTCGAGGACCGTGAGTGTGGGAGACGCCGCCACCGTGTGGACTCGGGCGGTACTGCACGCAGACCTGAGCATGGACCGACCCGAGGCTGCAGTTGGGGATTTTCTCTTCTCAGTGTACTTTTTCTTGGCCATTAGCTCTCCCGAATTTATCCTTGATGGGGCGTGCATCCTGGGATTCTTCCAGCCGTGTCAGAATTGCAAACGCCGGTGTACCGCCGAGGACAGACGCTTGACATGGACGACGGACCGCACTGCTGGATCAGCCGCCAGGCAAGAAAACCACTTGAAACCTTTTTAAAAAGCTATTCCAACCGTTTAGGGCCATTTAGGAGAGAGCCACCCGAGAGATGTTCAGACACAAACTCGCTAAGTATTGGTGTATTTAAAAACAATCATGTTTGAGGTTCTGGTAGAGAATTACAAAACTGCTACAACAGAATGAAGGGAAAAAAAAAAATTAAAGTGATTATCATCGACACCCGGTGTCCAAGGAGCAAAACACCAGGTTCAAAAATCAGTTTAGAAATAAATAATGTCATGATTAAAACAAAGACGCGTTGCATATTTAGGAGTAGGTCAGTGAGAATCAGACTCATCTGTTGATCCAATTTGGCAACAGGAATAATAAAAAAATGCTGCTGCAGAGTGAAGAGGTCTGGTTAAAACGTTGGTGAGTACTGAAGGTCCTGGTCCAAGCTGTCGCTCAGGGCTAGGAGAGGGTTACGAGCAGCTACAGACTGTACAGGTCAGGTCACCATCAGGAAGCAGAAGAGGCGACGCGGAACCCAGGAGCTTATTGCTTCTGTTCTCCGCTCACTGCAGATAGCTGGTGTTGAAGTGGAAGGACGCCATCTGCATCCGCTGGCGCAGCCTCTGGACCTCCGCACCCTGGATGAAGTCGTCCTCGTCGTTCCGGCAGATCATCTTCTGCAGTTCCTGGATCTCGTGTTCCATCCTTGAACGCAGTTCTCGCTTCATCTTCAGCAGAACCTGCCCACAGAGAAGTAAGACCAGGTCGTGACCCCGTGCAGCACGTTGTGGCCGGACCTTTTTAAAAACCACTGAATCACTCCAAGGTTAGCGAAAACATGCTTCATCTTGCGAGCTTCTACCTTTTCCTGAGCTTTTTTCTGAACCTGGACCTCCTGCCGCTCCTGTGCCAGCTTTTCCGCTAGAATAGAAAACTGTTGGAGGTAAACGGAGAGGTTGCCGTTGGACCGGACTGTGGCGGTTAGCGGAAAAGCCCAGCAGGCGACCCTGGCCCCACCTGGTCTTTGTAGTAGTTCTCCAAGGACGTGACCTGATCCTGGTAGCGCCGCTGCTGTTCCTGACGCTGCTCCCGGGCGTGAGCTCTCTGCTCCCTGAGCCGAACCTTCTGCAGCTCCAAACCCTCCTCGAATAGCTGCCGAAACATCTAAACAGCAGATTGGTTCGAGCCCTAGAAGCTCTGCGTTTTGGCGCAGGAAGAGTCCGACTGCTCCTGTAACGCGGCTCACCTTCTCTTCTCTGGTGCGCGTCCTCGTCAGACGTGCGCGGTGCTGGACGTGGTAGTCGTTGTAGTATTTTCTGGCGCGGGCCGCCTGCTGCCGCTGTTCCTTCGCCCTGTTCTGGATGGACTTCTGCTGCTGGCTGTGCTCCTTCAGCTCCCTCTGGAAGATCCACCGGGTTCCCGTTTTAACGGAGCGACAACAGTCGGCGTGCGCGCGTGTCCGTGCGCGGAGGGAGGTGAAGAGCTCACCAGGCGCCGTTTGTGCTCTTGGTCTTTGTGCAGGATCTCCACCAGCAGGTCGTGCTTCCTCTGGGCCTCCTCCAGCTGCCGGAGAGGTGAGAGACACAAGCGTCAGACGCGTTGACCGCGCCGGTCCTGGCGCTGCGGAATCCGCCACGGCCGCGCTGCTGCAACCTGGCCCGTGAGTTTGCCGCGGCGCCGGCTGGACGGGGACGCCGCCGAGCGCAGCCCGTCCACCTGCTGCTGCTGCTGCCGCCACATGCGGCCCTGCGCCCGGCTGCAGACGTCCAGGTGCGGCAGCTCCTCCAGGAGCAGAGGGAGGAGCCCGTTCTCCTTCACCTTCACTGGGGGGAGGAACAGAGGAGCAAAGCCTTAGCGGGACGGTGGCGCGCCCCCATGCTGAAGTGTGAATTGCGCCACGGCGACTGACTGGAGGGGGGTCTTGCGATCTCAGGACGCCTTAGCCGGGACGGTGGCGCGCTCCCATGCTGAAGTGTGAATTGCGCCACGGCGACTGACTGGAGGGGGGTCTTGCGATCTCAGGACGCCTCCGCCCAGATGGGGGCGGTTCTACTGGGTGCGGGGCCTCGAGGCTGCTCCTGGGCGGCGCTCTGGCCTGAGGAACGTCCCTCAGGATCGCCTCCCTGTACTGACGCTCCTGCAAACGCACAACACAACCAGCTGCTCAACACACCCGGCAGACACAACCTCTGGTCACCGGGTCTTTGTTGCTCACACGCTTCCTGGGCTTTAAGACGCGCCTCGTCCACATGGGCCTGGCCTTCGTCCCGCCGTCTTTCTGACGCTTCGTCTTCACGCGTCGCACTGTGCCGATGCTGGAAGAGAGGCGTGATGTTGGGAAATGGTTAAATAAAGAACTGGAACTCGGTGTGTGTGGAGAACAGAGACGCTCGCCTTGATGTTTTCTGTGAGCGCGTCGTGCCTGGTGCTGGTCCTGTCTGGAGGGCGGAGACGCTGCGAGGACGCTCCCTGTGTCGTCCTCCTGCCTGGGGGTGGGGTCACCCCCCACGCGGTTCTGCAGCTGAGGAAAGGCCCCGTGAGGAGCAGGGTGATACCGAGACACACACAGACGGTGGACTCGGCATCTGAGGAAAGTCCCAAGGCGCTTCACTGTTAAACACACACACACACACACTACTTCCCCGGGTCTAGCAGTGGTGAGACCGTCGTTGCTGCACTGTGCCCACAGCTCATCCTGTGTGTCACCTGCGGGGGGTCTGGGAGCCCTAAGACACTCGGTTAAGCATCTGAACGCAGCAGTTAGCCTACTCTGCCTTGACGCGGGAACTCAAGCGTTCACCCTCAACTCGCGCACGCATCTGCAAGCTACACCAGCCGGTGAGAGAGTTTGACACGATATCTGATGCGGTCCCCTCCTCGGGCTGCGCGTTCTTCAGCTCCGTGAGTTGGTGGGAGATCCTTCCCAGATTTCCTGCAACCTACTCCTCCTCGCATAGACACAGCATTCTGTCACGCCATCCTCCTCCTCTTCCTCCCGGCTCTCACGCCGCAGCCTCCCGTAGACTTCCGCTACCTGGGGCTTCTCTTGCTATCTGTCTCCCGTCCGGGCAAGTCCACCTGCTTACGTCGTAGCCTACGTAGTCTTGGTTTACCTCCTCCTGCTCTGCTGTCTGGAGGTGAGTGCGAGGCGGCAACCTCTCTACATCCTGCAGAGGTGAGGTAACGTTCATCCTCCTGGGTTCTGTACAAAACCGTCATGAGGGAGGCGTCAGTTGGCTGCCATCCTGCAGAGTGAGATCAAGAACATAAAACTGGGTTCTGCTCCGGGCGCTGCACAGACTTCCCTAATATTGCAGTCATCGGCGTATTGCTGTCGTACCTCAAAACTGTCTCCTCCTCCGGTCGCTGCACATCAACCCCGGCCTTCCGGTCTCGGGGTGTCAGCTGACAGTACCTCCAGCGTCGACTCGCTGCTCCTCCGGACTCCTCACGGCCGGGGTCTCAGCGTCGTCTGACAGAGATCCCGCAGTCGCTTCTGCTACGCAGTAAACACGAGACCAGTCGGAACGCGCGTCACACATGCATCTGCTGCATCGCTTCTGTGTTGGGTTCACTCACCGGGAGACTGTCAGCCCGTTGAGCAGGCTTCCTGCTGCTGGTGGGCAACTCTGTGAGGTACAATCACCGGTATAAAAAAATTCAAAGATGAGGACGACAGCAACTGTTGGAGTAGTCTATTGTTACAAAGGGAATAAACCATCTAAGACATTACGACAGAAACTGGTCAGAAGGGAACCTTCCTTAGGAGCATTCACACACACGCGATCCACCACCTAAATCAATGTTTCGTGTCTTTACCAGCGAACACGTGCAAGTAAAAAGAAATACTCTGTCTGAGAAGCGACGGAGCCTCGTAAGAAAAGGAATCTTTTGTCAAAAGGACACAAAGACTCCAAACGATTCCCGACACGGCAGCGCCATCGGCGTGCCGTCCCCGAGAAATGTTACAAAGAGTTGGCGGTGTGCAAACACAGCAGCGCAGACTTCAGCTAGTACACACACTAAGGAGAATTCAGAATCGGCGTGTGTGTGTGTGAGAGTGTGTGTGTGTGTGTAGTAGTGTGAGAAACGCGAGTACAGTCTCGCGATGTATGTGCAGTTGTGCAGACTACCTCTGTATTTTCCTGCCTGTACAGTCTCTCTGACTCGGAGCTGCCCAGACTGCCGGGAGCATCTGTCTCTGTTTGGGGGGCTGCAGGGTCGGTGTCCCAGCGGGGGGCGGGGACGCTCTGCACCATCTGGGGGACCGGAGGGACACGAGGTAGCGGCTCGCAGCGGCGGTGAGGAACAGTCCCTGTCTGGTCACTCCGGAGTCTCGCGTTAGCGTGTGCAGTAACAGTGAGCAACAGTCCCTTTTACTCTCTTCGTGTGGCTGCGAGTGTGTGTGCTGAGGCTACCAGGACCAACAGCTCGCTGTCTGAGCCTTGCTCCTGAGGCTCCGGTTGATGTGGGGAGTGGCCGCCAAACCCAGCGGCTCGCTACCTGAGCCCTGCTCCGCAGCATATGTTGGAGGAGAGGCAGTCATTCCTGGAGTCGCTACGCGACCTGAGCCCAGCCGCAGCACATCCACAGGATAAACAGGCACTCCGGGGTTCGCTCCGGCACCGACATTCCAGCGGTCACTCGCCCACAATACTGGCGTCCGTCCTCCGGCTCCGAGATTCCTAGAGGTCACTGGTTCTCAAATCTCGGATGCCGCTAGCTTTGTGTCCCTAACAAAACTGGGGACCTCAGCATTCCATTGACTGCAGCTTCCCGCGCTAACAGAAATGATGACATCAGCATTGCATGTTAATGGATTTCCGCGCTACAGGCGGAGTGCTGGGCGTTGCTTCAACAGGCTACATATTTACAACGTGCCACTCTAGCCGTGCTGGGCGTTGCTTCAACAGGATGCACCAGCGCAACGTGCAGAAAAGTGTAATAAACAAGATGCGACTAACAGTCACCGGAGCAACACACACACAGCACGCTACGCCAAGCCACAGTCCGCTGCAACCCAGACGCCACACCAACAGTGTAATCCAGCACAAATGGGACTAAATGTCACCGGAGCAACACACAAACAGCACGCAACGCGGAGCCACAGTCCGCTGCAACCCAGACGCCACACCAACAGCGTTCTCCAGCACGGACGGGTAAAAAGCTAAATATTATAAAGGTTTCAGGTTAGAAAGTCAATGATAAGACAACGCGGTCCCGTTCAGAAGCAGCCGTATGTTCACATCAAATAAAGAGGTAAAGGTGAAGTTCTTACTCTCCAGTGGAAGGTGAAGATTGTTCAGGCTGGGTGCGGTTGCCCGCTGAGGCGCTACGGGCCCTCGGCTCTGCGGCTTCAGCAGCGATGTTGTCAAAAGCTTCCTCTGCAAAGAGACAACGATGTGAGCAAAGCCCCGAGAGAAGGTCAACGTCGCTCCGTCAGAAGAAGGAAATCGCTTCAAAAGCTTTTCAAAACACATCAAAGCAACAATTATTGACGACTAATGGGAGTTTGGCAGGAGGCTGGCGGAGGGGCCCGCTCACACAAAGGCTCCTCAGTCCCGCCACAGGAGCAGCCGCCTGGAAGGGAATACACTGAAATCTGTTGGGAAATACTCCTGTCCACCACTCTTTCCAACATTCAGCAGAATAATCTGTTGTTAGAAACTCTTGAACAATAATCTGAAATTGTAAAAGTGTCAGAAATAGCAACAACGATAAAAAGGTTAGGGTTGGGGGGGAAGGGAGCTGGAGTGGCGGCGCTGGCTCCCACCATTGTTGGACCCGTCAATTATCTCCTCTTTCAGATATTCAAGGAGACCATCAAAGATTTCCAGGAGGTTCTTGATTGAGTCTTTATCCCCTCTGATGACATTTTCACCTGTAACCACACACACACACACACACATCTGTTACACTCACTGCTAAATAAAAATAGAGGAAAAAAACCTTTTCTCCTACTAATGTACGACAAGTCCAGGTGCAGAATTTACTGAAGTGAAATAATGTGTATGTTCTCGGTGCTGCTAATTTTAAGGAGTGAGAATGTTTACCTGTAATATGCGAGAGGCTGATCTGGAGGTAATCCAAGGACAGCGAATCAATCACAGATTGGACATTATGGATGTCATCCTCCTGACATGTTGGTGCTGCGATATAATCTAAACACAAACACACACACACACACACACACACACACACATCACTACCAATAAACAGAACACACAGCTCGTGTTAACCACAGTAACATTAGGTTATTTAATGCTGCTGTATTGCTGTGTAACCGCTCCATCATTGACCTCTGACCTCTGACCTCTGATAGTGGTCAGTATGCCTGTTATTAACCAGAACATTGTCAATTGTTGCGCCAGACGTGAAGTGGGAACCCAGAGCTCCGGAATCTGCTGTTACCTGGAACCTTCTCCCCCAAGATGTTCTCGTACAGCGCGATGAAAACGTCCGCGTCGCAGTCGGCCAGTCTCCGCAGCCTCCGGCCGATGTGACACTGGATGAGGAGGTTGTTGGCCACATCTGTCCACTCTGCAATCAACAGCAATACGTTGGTCACAAACACTAACGTGTTGGTGGCTTCGTGTTAGCCAAATGGAGATGATAAGTAACAATGACTCGTCTCCAACTTTCTTACAGAAACTTTCACCGGCTGGGTAAAAATGCCCAGCCATGACGCTAATTCGGTAGGTTAAGAAAAGTGTTTTCGACTTACAATAACTGGGGCTTAATGTCCTAATATTTGTTTATTTGTGGAAATGACAACGCTGAAGTAACAAAAAGCAGGAAGCTAACGTTAGCGTCATGTAACGATACGTGTCGTTAGCCGCACCGGAGCACCGAATCCCAACGTACCTCTCTCCCCCTCCTGGGTTCCCATGAAACAGTTGTCAAAATGCGACGGCTGGTGCTCAAAATCCACGACCCAGCGAGCTCATAAAAGCCAAAGTTTGGCGGTGGACATGGACGTCGGGTATCGGCGGACAGCCGCTGCTGCTGGGGCTTCCAGACTGACCAGGAACTCTGCCGGGCGCGATCATGGACGAGCCGGTTCTTTGAAACGCAGGATGGCAGGCCTCTGTGACACACAAAAAAACGACTATTTTAGCGCCCTCTCCTTCTTTACTGGATCCCTTTGACCTTAAAATAGCTGTAAAATATCTGTAGTACAGAATAAATACAGGCAGTGGTAAGACAAGGTTACATAACGTAGTATTTTGTTTTATAATCAACATCTGGCCTCTCCTTGGCGGAGGTATTAATCATACCTGTATCGAACGTTTGGGTAACATATTTGCAAACATACCAATTAAGGGTGGAAGGGGAGGGAGGAAAAAAAGGCAAAAATACCACTTACCAAATTTATCGGAAATTCCCTTTACGACTGTTTACTCCGGTTCAAAAGTGACGACTCATTTGATTGGACGCGACTCTTCCTCGTTGCTGCATCTAGTTCCTCTTTTGTTTTTTTGCAGCGCCCCCTGTGGCCACTTGGAGAATCAAGGTTACAGTTTGGCGCCTTTAAAGAAAAGGCATTAATCACAGTACTAAAACTGAAGCATTAAATGATTATGTTTTATAATATTCACACCTATGTTTACTACTATAGACAGACATTTATGTATTTAATATGTTACAGAAACACGCTGTGGTAGGTGAAGCAATAGTTCATGATTCACTGAGCAAACCAGAAGTGAAAACTATCATGAAAACTATCAGTTGCAGAAGTGCATGCAGAAGATTTTGGCAATTCTGGGGATTATTACAGTGTCTAAATGCAGTTTGTAAATTGTCATAATTTAAGATTCTAAACTGCCTGGAGGTACAAGTGTGTAAATTAATGACTGGATTAAATGACAATGAATGATTACATTTATCAGCTGCTTATAATATGACAAATAGAGGTGTGTTGTTTCTTCTCTGTTAAAGTTCTCATTTAAGATATTAGCAGTTACCTGATTGCAATCTGGCCCACTTTTACTTATCTTTTATCATTTTTATTTTGTCTTTTATGTTGTCATTGTTGGTGTGTTGGTCATTCATTCAGGTACATTCACAGACACACATATTCTTCTACTTGTACCTTTGTGAGGACTTTCATAGGCATCATGTATTACCCAGGCCTTCACCATAACCGCCACAACCCCTAACCCTGACCCTGACCCTAATCTTAGCCCTAAGCTTGACCCTGATCCAGATCCTGATCCTGGCCTTTACTCTAACCTACACCCGGATTTAACCCCAACCTTTAAACCAAGTCTCCCTCAGTCCTCTAAAAATCTGAGAACATTTCTTTGCTGATTTGTTTACACGTAGGTTTTCATGAGTTCACTGTAAAAACCTCTTTTCACAGATCCAGAAGAGAGAAATGGAGCAGGATTCATCGTTCCAGCTCAGTTCTGTCCCGTGGTTCTTTATATCTGCACAGTTTTCACTTTTCTTTCCATTCGGCTCTCCTGAACTCCAGTAACTGGGGAAAAAAAAACAAAACTTTTTAGAAAACAGCTAATGGTTCGGTCACTTTTCAAGGACACTCACCTGGTGGACACTTTGGTCCCATCCACCCATTTCCACACGCCGTCAGTGGCCACGTCGGTCAAGCCGATCCACATGTACTTCTTGAACTGGTTTGCAAAAACCTTTTTAAAACAAGACAGAAACGATTCCCAAGACTGCTTGGATGGAACTCTGGGAAGTCTGTTCTGTCCTGCTCCTAAAGCAGACACAGCACCTGTTCTTCTCTGCTGTTGATGATCAGCAGGTCGGCTCCTTTCTGCTGACAGTCACGTCTGCTTTCACCCCAGCTTTTCTTGGTGGAGGAAACTTGGTAGAGGTTTCCACCAAAATACACCCATCCTTGACGGGCAGGGCAGAAAACAGACAGCGCAAACTCAAACATTGGTGGGACAGAAAACCCGGCTGGATCGGTCTCGGTTGAGGAGGCCTGTTTCACAGAAAGACCCCGCTAGCAGGATCCTACCGTTGTCCAGAAGGCTCTTCATGGTAGCTCTCTCCTCCGTCAAGTTCCTCAAACGGGCAGCTGAATCTGAAACAAACAAAAAAAAGAAGTCTCATTTCATTCGGTATTTAATACCGAGGTGTGTTTCAGAGGAAACATGAGAGCAACCATTTACCCTGAAGCTTCCTCTCAGCCTCCTCTGCCTCTGTCGTCAGATTGCTCAGCCTCCGCTGCAGCTGCTCCTTCTCCTGGGTGAACTGGGCCTTACTGGTCTGCAACTGGGACGTCTGTCTGTTCAGGTGAACCTGTAACTGGTCTCTTTCCTGCTTCAGACTGTTGTAACTGGTCTGTAACTGGTCTCTTTCCTGCTGCAGGCTGTTGTAATTGGACTGTAACTGGTCTCGTTCCTGTTGCAGGCTGTTGTAACTGGACTGTAACTGGTCTGTCTTCTGCTGCAGACTGTTGTAACTGGTCTGTAACTGGTCTCTTTCCTGCTGCAGGCTGTTGTAACTGGTCTGTAACTGGTGTTTTTCCTGCTGCAGGCTGTCGTAACTGCTCTGTAACTGGTCTATCTTCTGCTTCAGACTGTTGTAACTGGTCTGTAACTGGTCTCTTGCCTGCTGCAGACTGTCGTAACTGGTCTGTAACTGGTCTCTTTCCTGCTTCAGGCTGTCGTAACTGGTCTGTAACTCGTCTCTTTCCTGCTGCAGGCTGTCGTAACTGGTCTGTAACTCATCTCTTTCCTGCTGCAGACTGTCGTAACTGGTCTGTAACTCGTCTCTTTCCTGCTGAAGGCTGTTGTAACTGGTCTTTAACTGATCTGTCTTCTGCTGCAGACTGTTGTAACTGGTCTGTAACTGGTCTCTTTCCTGCTTTACACTGTCGTA
>CAAE01014786.1:883458-970782 GCA_000180735.1 Tetraodon nigroviridis
CCATCCTTGTCGGGCAGGGCAGAAAACAGACAGCACAAACTCAAACATTGGTGGGGACAGAAAAACCCGACTGGGATCGGTCTCGGTTGAGGAGGCCTGTTTCACAGAAAGACCCCCGCAAGCCAGGATCCTACCGTTGTCCAGAAGGCTCTTCATGGTAGCTCTCTCCTCCGTCAAGTTCCTCAAACGGGCAGCTTGTAAAATTGTATAGTGTTTATATTCTATTTTTTTTAAAGTGTTATATTCCATTCTGGAATATCTGGAATATCTGGAATATCTGCAATATCTATCTATCTATCTATCTATCTATCTATCTATCTATCTATCTATCTATCTATCTATCTATCTATCTATCTATCTATCTATCTATCTATCTATCTATCTATCTTATGCTGTACAGTGGTTTTGAAAGAGGTGTCAAAGAAGCCCATCCATGTGAAGATGGAAAAACCATCTTTGAACAGAGGTGGTGGTCTCAGACACTTTCTTTCACCCACGTATAATGCTGTCCTCCACTCATTTCAAAAACAGAAACACTCCCACAGTTTCACCAGACCTGGTGTTACACCATGTGACCCAGTGGTCAAAAGAAAAAACACCCAAACTGAAACTAGGTCAACAACCTTGCTAACAACCCTGCTAACGACCCCCTACATCCATTCAGACCATTGGCATACTAATGTAAAGATGCTCAGGTGACATTAGCATGCCAAGGGTCCACAAGGGCTATGTCTTCAAGCTCTGGTCCAACCTGATCAGAACTGATGAAGCCTTTTGGATAGAAGGCAAAACGTTTTCCAAAAAGAAAATTGAAAAGTCCAGATGAACACAAAATCTTTTCTCGGATAACTATGACCTGGATGACTGAGAATCTACACAGACCATTACATGAAACTCAAAACCTGATGTAGAGAACGAATAAAGAAACGTCCTTGGGTTCCTTTTTCTTGCTTTTTTGATAATAAACTTAGGTGGTTCCCTGAACCTCTCCCAAAATGACGGGTGTCCGGTTACCTTGTAACATCTCCAGTAATCCAGAGTAGTTTTTGCTGACAGCGTCCAGTCTCTGCTGGAGCTGCTCCATTCGTCTCTCCAGCTCCAGAAACTGGTCTCTCTCGCTGGTCCGGTTGGCGTTGACGGCGGCCAGCAGTGCTCTCTGCTTTTCATACTCGGCCTGGTTGTGTGTATCTGCGATGCATTTGTTATCAACCATCATTCCACTGACTCTCATTGTCATGAAAACCAATAACAATTGAAGTAGTGAATGAGGACACGTTTGTTCAGAGACTGTAGGAACTCACAGAGGAAAACCACAGTTGTGAGGCCAACCAGCAAGAGGAAACACAGCAGAGCCAGAAACACGGCAGCACCTCGGCACAACCTGCCGCCAGACCTTTCCTCCAGACCTCCAGCAGCCATCACTAAACCGATAAACTCAAGTTGTTGGTTCCAGTCAGATCTCATTATCATCATCCTGTCTGAACTGCTGAGATACTGGTGCACATCTACAAGTTCTCTGCAAAGTTTAGGTTATTTCCTGGGTTCAAATTTCATCCTACAACCGCAGATTCTAGCATTTCTGTTTACCACGATGCTACAGTCTCAGAACTAGCTCTTTGGTGTGTTTGTTAGTATTTCTGGTATTTTAACCGTAACAAACAGGAGCTACACAGTTCACTGTCTCTCCTTGTGCTCATTACCAGAGAATCCAGCGTGTCTGGTCGTTATCTGCTGATTGAAATCCTTGTGCGCGTCTCCTGAACGTTGTCTGCAACGCTTCCTGCTCTCCAGGTTTCCAGACGGTTTGTCTACGTTTACATAGATGTCTGAATCATCCATGATGCTCATCTAAATCGATGGTCTGGCCTCAGCATCTGCAAGTCCTGAAATGGTTTCAACGCATGCGCTTTTTGAGCTTTCATAAGTGAGAATACCAGGAAACAGGAAGCCTAATTACTAGTGCTTCGGCAGATTCTATTTTTATGACCTCAATTTTCAAAACAATACAACATTAATGTATAAGCTTGAAATAATCAAAATATTTTGCTTTTTACAACTTTGCACAAGTTCAATAATAAATTTGTTGATGGAGTATTAAAAGCCTATAAAGTAAAATTATCTTTTGTTAACTTCCAACCAAACTGTCCCAGTCTTGTAACAAAAGTGTAACAGATCCTTCAGCTCTTCAATTAATGTATCACAGTTATTTGAGGTTTGTGTTTTGATTATGCACCGACGGGCACAGCCAAAATACAGAATCTGAGAACGTTTCTTGCTGGTTTGTTTACACGTAGGTTTTCATGAGTTCACTGTAAAAACTTCTTTTCACAGATCCAGAAGAGAGAAATGGAGCAGGATTCATCGTTCCAGCTCAGTTCTGTCCCGTGGTTCTTTATATCAGCACAGTTTTCACTTTTCTTTCCATTCGGCTCGCCTGAACTCCAGTAACTGGGAAAAAAAAAAAAAAAAAAACCTTTTTAGAAAACAGCTAATGGTTCGGTCACTTTTCAAGGACACTCACCTGGTGGACACTTTGGTCCCATCCACCCATTTCCACACGCCGTCAGTGGCCACGTCGGTCAAGCCGATCCACATGTACTTCTTGAACTGGTTTGCAAAAACCTTTTTAAAACAAGACAGAAACGATTCCCAAGACTGCTTGGATGGAACTCTGGGAAGTCTGTTCTGTCCTGCTCCTAAAGCGGACACAGCACCTGTTCTTCTCTGCTGTTGATGATCAGCAGGTCGGCTCCTTTCTGCTGACAGTCACGTCTGCTTTCACCCCAGCTTTTCTTGGTGGAGGAAACTTGGTAGAAGTTTCCACCAAAATACACCCATCCTTGACGGGCAGGGCAGAAAACAGACAGCACAAACTCAAACATTGGTGGGACAGAAAACCCGGCTGGATCGGTCTCGGTTGAGGAGGCCTGTTTCACAGAAAGACCCCGCTAGCAGGATCCTACCGTTGTTCAGAAGGCTCTTCATGGTAGCTCTCTCCTCCGTCAAGTTCCTCAAACGGGCAGCTGAATCTGAAAAAAGAACAAAAAAAGAAGTCTCATTTCATTCGGTATTTAATACCGAGGTGTGTTTCAGAGGAAACATGAGAGGAACCATTTACCCTGAAGCTTCCTCTCAGCCTCCTCTGCCTCTGTCGTCAGACTGTTCAGCCTCCGCTGCAGCTGCTCCTTCTCCTGGGTGAACTGGGCCTTACTGGTCTGCAACTGGGACGTCTGTCTGTTCAGGTGAACCTGTAACTGGTCTCGTTCCTGATTCAGACTGTTGTAACTGGTCTGTAACTGGTCTCTTTCCTGCTGCAGGCTGTTGTAACTGGTCTGTAACTGGTCTCTTTCCTGCTGCAGGCTGTCGTAACTGGTCTGTAACTGGTCTCTTTCCTGCTGCAGACTGTTGTAACTGGTCTGTAACTGGTCCCTTTCCTGCTGCAGGCTGTCGTAACTGGTCTGTAACTGGTCTCTTTCCTGCTTCAGACTGTTGTAACTGGTCTGTAACTGGTCTCGTTCCTGCTTCAGACTGTCGTAACTGGTCTGTAACTGGTCTTTTTCCTGCTGCAGGCTGGCGTAACTGGTGTGTAACTGGTCCCTTTCCTGCTTCAGACTGTCGTAACTGGCCTGTAACTGGTCTTTTTCCTGCTGCAGGCTGGCGTAACTGGTCTGTAACTGGTCCCTTTCCTGCTTCAGACTGTTGTAACTGGTCTGTAACTGGTCCCTTTCCTGCTTCAGACTGTTGTAACTGGTCTGTAACTCGTCCCTTTCCTGCCTCAGACTGTTGGAACTGGTCTGTAACTGGTCTGTCTTCTGCTGCAGATTATCGTAACTGGCCTGTAACTGGTCTCTTTCCTGCTGCAGGCTGGCGTAACTGGTCTGTAACTGGTCCCTTTCCTGCTTCAGACTGTTGTAACTGGTCTGTAACTGGTCCCTTTCCTGCTTCAGACTGTTGGAACTGGTCTGTAACTGGTCGGTCTTCTGCTGCAGATTATCGTAACTGGCCTGTAACTGGTCTCTTTCCTGATGCAGGCTGGCGTAACTGGTCTGTAACTGGTCCCTTTCCTGCTTCAGACTGTTGTAACTGGTCTGTAACTGGTCCCTTTCCTGCTTCAGACTGTTGGAACTGGTCGGTAACTGGTCTGTCTTCTGCTGCAGATTATCGTAACTGGCCTGTAACTGGTCTCTTTCTTGCTTTACACTGTCGTAACTGGTCTGCAGCTGCTTTTTCTCTGTCATTAAAGTGTTGTAACTGGTTTGTAACTGCCCCATCTGCTTTGTCAGGTTAGTCTGTAACTGGTATTTTTCTGCAATGACGTGCATGTAACTGGTCTGTAACTGGTCTCTCTCTGTAGTCACATTGTTGTAACTGGTCTGTAACTGGACCATCTTCATTTCTCTGTTGGCGTTGCTGTTGTCAACTGTTTAAAACACCAACAGAAAAAAAATTTAAACAGTTTTACAACTTTGGAACGTGTTTAAATGTCTGTACTTACAGTAGAAACTCAGAGTTTTGAATCCAAACAAAATTCCAACAACAAAGAGGAGGACGAGCATGCAGAGAAGCAACACAGCACATCTGGAAGAAGACTTCTTCACTTTTCCATTACCTGAAGGTCAAACAGTGAGAAACTGAGTTCATCCACATGTCACCCCTCACTACTGATCTTTAGCTCATTATTCTACTAACAAAAACAACAGCAATATTAATAATACTAATATGAATTTGTCCTACCTGCTACAGTGATGACTTTACTGTCTTCACCAACATCACCTTCAAATGCCCCAGCTTCAGACGACAAATCACAGGAAAGTTCTTTTTTTGCTGTGGAACACTTTTGATCCAGATCATAGAAAACCATCTCCATGTTTCAGACCTCTGGAAACAATGACAGGCTTGTTGAAAGTAAATCTTTTCCGATTGTTTCTTCCCTTATATTAGGCTGGAGCCTCTCCCTCTCTCTTTCCTCTCTCGTTTTCTCTCTCTCTCCTCCCTTATTTAACATTATCTTTATCATAAATGCCTAATCAGTAAATTCTACACTCAATACAGCAAAAAATAAAAACCCAGCACAGCAGAAGAATGACTGATGTGTGCATTTTCACATCACTTTCGTACCATCACTTCCAAACTTCTGTGACCTCTGAGGCCAGGACCTTTGTGGGGTCAATGTCCCGACCTTTCAGTGTCCGTCTCAGGGACACTGGACCTTCTCGCTATGGAGCAATTCTTGTTCAACACGAGCCACAGGCTCGTGTCACAGGCTGTTGTAACTGGTCTGTAACTGGTCTCTTTCCTGCTGTAGGCTGTCGTAACTGGTCTGTAACTGGTCTTTTTCTTGCTGCAGACTGTCGTAACTGGTCTGTAACTGGTCTCTTTCCTGCTTTACACTGTCGTAACTGGTCTGTAACGCAAAAGTCATGAGGCAGCGCCAAGGCCACAAGTGGTCATGACTTTTGGCCCATGTACCGTGCCCCACATACTTGATCATACAGAAGAAAGAGTCAAAGAGTCCTGTGGGAGGTTCTCCAGGGGTATGGGGTGGCGGACTCCAAGATACGGGCTGTCCAATCTCTGTATATGGAGTAATATAGAGTTTTTTGGTGTTGACTTTCTTTTTTATTTCTGTTTCCACTACAGCTGCTGGTGAACGTTGCAAAATAAGTGGAAGCGAATTGTACATAAGTAACCTTTACGATTTGTCACTACCCTCGGATCCTTACAAGAGAGTTGCCAATACAGATTTTTAAAAAAAGGATCTGAAACTCTTGAACTGATGAAAGCTTGATTGTTTTTTTTCCCTTTTTCATCAATATGTCCATGAAACAGGTCAAGACCAATGATTGAGGAAACGTGTGGTTTCATAGAAGGCCATCTTACTGAGGCCAACACCCAACAAAAAGTAGGTAGGGAATGATATTTAGGACCACTGACCTGGATACACTCCCAAATACTTCCAAAGTTAAAGGCTGACATTGAAGTATAACACATTACTGTGTCTGATCCGTTTCAGTACGAATTCTTTTTATCTCCTTTTAACATGTAATGCACTTTGTGTTGCATTTTATGTATGACAAGTGCTACACAAATAAAATTTGATTTGATTTGATTGTAGATGGCAATAACACAAGGCAGAAAGAACAGTCGGAGAAGACTTGAGGACATCAGCCAGCTGCGACCCTGGAGCTGGAGCGCTGCCTCCAGGGATGACAATAACGGAAGATTTTCTGACGCTGCCATTCGGCATGTCCCAGTACAGAGGCGCGGGGACCAAGAGTACACCATCATCCACAGAAAATCAGTAGTGCATTTGGTCCGTTCATGGGTAGTTAGTCAGAAAACCTCCAACGTGATCCTGTTCAGTCACAGGTGATAAATGTTCTGATCAAGTCAAGTCAAGTCAAGTCAAGTCAAGTGAGCTTTATTGTCATTTTCGAACATATATAGCTGGTGCGATACATATGGAAAACGAAACAACGTTTCTCCAGGACTTGGTGCTGGTAGGGCAACACAAAAGGGGCACAAAAAGGACAACAGGGCTACACAGAGACAACATGGGTCAACACAACATGCAACAGGATGGGTACATAGACGGGCAGGAATGAGGGGTGGAGTAGGGTGGAGTGAAGTGGAGTAGAGTGCAGTATATATCAGAATAAAGTGCAGATCCAGAGTATGTCGGATATAAATCTGATAGTTTAACAAGACACCTGACAAGGTGCTTAGCCAGTAAAAACCATGCAGACTCACACTCTAACAGATCAAATGATCTTCTTTTCACATACGGAAAGAAGTTTTTGCTGACGTGCAGTTAAAGTCATTCCGATCCTTCTCTGCCTACTAATTCTGCACAGTCTTCTTCCCTTAAGCCATTGGGCTCACCCGGAGACCAGAAGCTAAAAAAAGAGAGAAAAAACATCTTCAATCACAGTGCAACAGCTGGAATGTATCTGATGAGTTCCTAATTCATTGATATGGCTTTTATTTTTTTAAAAATCTGAGCAGGTTGACCTTTCAGTGAGTGGGGTGCCATCCACCCATCTCCACTCGCCGTCATTCTCCGGTTCCATCAGTCCTATCCATACGGCCCTCTTGAATTTCCCCGTAAAATTCTTGACGGTTGATCAAAAACACAAACAAAAACCAAACCCAGCCATCATGGGTGAGTTCTGGCCTCGCTCAGACCGTCGTGGCTTCACCCACCTGCTCAGCTATGCTGTTGATGACGGTCAGATCTGCGTCCTTCTGCAGGCAGAAGTCTCTGCTGAGGCCCCACGTGTTCTCCTCAGGGGAGATGTAATACAGGCTGGTCTGAAAGAGGATCCACCCATCTTGGAAATAAGGATCTGTTATGAAGAACACCACAAATACACTTGTGTTAACCTGAAGACTTTTTAAAAACATCAACAAAAAGAAGGCAGGTTAAATTAATAGAGGAACCAGGAGCAGAGCTCAGTGGGCAACAAGATTGCAGAAGAGAAGGTGAATTTCACAGAGGAAGTAACGGAAGGAGACGCAAGCTTTCAATATGTTGGTTTAGAATTTCATCACCAACCTTACCAAGTTTATGTAATATACTTCTTTCCTCAGTTGTGCTATTGCAGTTGCCTTTATTTGCTGCCTGATTGTCTGAAAGAACAATAAAATTCATGGAAATTATTACGGTCACCAAACTATGTCTCCCATACATAATATACATTTTTAGATATTAAATATAAAAAATAATTCCATCAGTCCCACATTCATGAGAATATTTATCTTAGCTTTGGGACATTCTTGCTGGAAAAACAAGCATATGAATCGTTTTTAAAGAGAAAAAACCAAAAAACAAAGGACTCACAGAGGATGAGGCGCAGGCTGACGTTGAGAAGAGCTTGTAGCACACACAAGAGCCCAAAGCTGACAGCAACCACCCGCTGGAGGTTCCTACCTGCGTTTACAGACAAATCAGCAGCGTGGTTGTAACAGGATCCACGAATGAGACGACTAAATGAAAACTACACAAGGAAACACACTTTTAAATGAATTAGTTTGTTCATTAGAACTTTAAAGTGTGCAGGGTCGTGTCTCACCGGTCATCTTCACACCAGCTGCTGAGCAGGAAATCCTCTTAGTGGCACCACTGACGTCCTTCCACAAAAACAGGCTCCAGGCTGGTGATGTCACTTATGACGCCCGCAGTCTCGTGGCAGCAGAAAACAGGATACAGAAAAGATACAGAAAAATCCTTTGAAAATAGAATATTTAGAAATATCATATAGAGGTTTACAGTGGTATCATCTATAAAAGTATACAGTGCACATCTAAAGAAAACAGTGCACAAAACCACAAGTGGTGGTTATGTCTGAATCATGCTATAGAAATAAACCAGCCTTGCTTTAAATTTATAAAATAAAACCTGAACGAGGTGATATATTTATTTGTTTCTCGTGTTGATTGCAAACAGTCCAAGTTCCTAACTTAAAATGACAGAGGTCTGCAATTTTCATCATAAATACACTTCAACTGTGAGAAACAGAATGTGGGGGAAAAAATTTCAGAAAATCACATTGTAGAATTTTTTAAATATTTATTTATCACCTACAAACGAGCAAGATTTCTGGCTCTCACAATCCACCTCTCGATCTGAGGCTCCACTCTAGATCTCATCCGGTGGGGTCAAACTGATCTGAGAAGGATGCCATTGTCAACTCAGGTTGTTATACAAGGTACTGAGTTGAACCTTTGTTATTGACCAAATAATTATTTTACACATGAATAAAGTCTTTAAAAATCCGACAATGGGATTTCCTGATCATTACAGACCTCTGTCATCATTTTAAGTGAGAACTTGCAGAATTGGTGGATGACCAAATACTTTTTTGCCCCATTGTATCTCAGTCGCCCCCATACTGTAGTCTTGTTAAAACATATTTTTAATGACATGTTTTAACCTTTTTTTTTTAACAGTAGGCGCATCTTATTAGTTTACCAAGTATTCTTGGGGGCAGTGAGGCTGATTTCACATAACCGGAACTCAAACGTTGCGCAAATTTCCTCTGGGGTTTTTTTTGTTTGTTTTGTTTTGGAACAAAATGATGGTCAGATGTTTATTTTTGTGTGCGAATCAAACACACGTTACCTGATCATTTACACACACATTCTGGAATATTATCTTACAACTAATGGCAGTTTTGAAAGAAAATAATCCTAAATTGAGGATCAGAATAAACACTTTCACCAAATCTACATTTTAGAACTCTTTAACTCTGTGCAATGTTGGAGTTGTCAAATCATTAAAAATGGTCACTCTTTTTTAAACAGGGGGTTTTGTCTTTGTTGTGGTTCACGTACGTTACACGGTGAGCACTTAAGTTAATTAAAAAAAACAGAATTTTAGTTTTTTCCACTTTAACACTGTTTCGATTATTTCGGCTGTGGTGTAAAGATGAGCGTGAAGAGAGATGTGAACCGACCTGCACGGTACAAAACATTTTTGTTGCCGTCTTAAATGAAGCACCGAGATGTACTGACCAACTCCTCTTTAGGACTGTGCAAAATGTTTGAATTAAAATAAAAACTGCAGGTTAAAAGTGAGTGGAAATACAAACTGACAAATGTTAAAATGTTGGAAACTCCCCAAAGACCCTAAATATGTTTGCAAAACACTCTTGCCAGACCAGATTTTAAAAAAGGATCCGAAACTTCTGAATTGACGTAAACGTAAAAATTGATTTTTTATTTTCTCCTTTTTTGGTCAATATGTCTTTGAAAAGAGTAACAAATTAAGATGAATGCTTGAGGAAACGTGTGGTTTCCTAGAAGGCCATCTTACGGAGGCCAACACCTAACAAAACCTAGTTACACAATGGCATTGGGCCACTGACCTGGATACACTCCCCAACACCTCCAAAGTTAAAGGCTGACACTTGGGTTTGTGTAAAGTACCTGAAAATGTTTAATTGTCACAGACAACAAACGAGAAAAGCATTCAGAGAGCGCTGACCTCTGCCCAGCAGTAACACAAGGCGGAAAGAACAGTCAGAGAAGACTTGAGAGCATCAGCCATTTATAGGCTGTTCTGAGCGTCCAGAACACCACATTTGAGGGGGCTTAGCCAGTCAAAACCACGCAGACTCACACTCTAAAGATCAAATGATTTTCTTTTCACACAGGAAGAAGTTTTTGCTGCTGCAGTTTAAATCATTCCATCCTTCTCTGCCTACTTCAGAAACTAGTTCTACACAGTCTTCTTCAATGCCGTGGTAATTGTTGGGCTCACCCTGAATCCAGTAGCTAAAAAAGAGGGAAAAAAAACATCTTCAATCACAGAGCAACAGCTGGAATGTATCTGATGAGTTCCTAATTCATTAATATGACTTTTATTTTTAAAAATCTGAGCAGGTTGACCTTTCAGTGAGTGGGGTGCCATCCACCCATCTAAACCTGCTGTCATTCTCCGGTTCCATCAGTCCTATCCATACGGCCCTCTTGAATTTCCCCGCAAAATTCTTGATGGTTGTTAAAAAAACACAAACAAAAACCAAACCCAGCCATCATGGGTGAGTTCTGGCCTCGCTCAGACCGTCGTGGCTTCACCCACCTGCTCAGCTTTGCTGTTGATGACGGTCAGATCTGCGTCCTTCTGCAGGCAGAAGTCTCTGCTGAGGCCCCACGTGTTCTCCTCAGGGGAGATGTAATACAGGCTGGTCTGAAAGAGGATCCACCCATCTTGGAAATAAGGATCTGTTATGAAGAACACCACAAATACACTTGTGTTAACCTGAAGACTTTTTAAAAACGTCAACAAAAAGAAGGCAGGTTAAATTAATAGAGGAACCAGGAGCAGAGCTCAGTGGGCAACAAGATTGCAGAAGAGAAGGTGAATTTCACAGAGGAAGTAACGGAAGGAGACGCAAGCTTTCAATATGTTGGTTTAGAATTTCATCACCAACCTTACCAAGTTTATGTAATATACTTCTTTCCTCAGTTGTGCTATTGCAGCAGTTGCCTTGATTTGCTGCCTGATTGTCTGAAAGAACAATGAAATTCATGGAAATTATTATGGTCACCAAACTATGTCTCCCATACATAATATACATTTTTAGATATTAAATATAAAAAATAATTCCATCAGTCCCACATTCATGAGAATATTCATCTTAGCTTTGGGACATTCTTGCTGGAAAAACAAGCATATGAATCATTTTTAAAGAGAAAAAACCAAAAAACAAAGGACTCACAGAGGATGAGGCGCAGGCTGACGTTGAGAAGAGCTTGTAGCACACACAAGAGCCCAAAGCTGACAGCAACCACCCGCTGGAGGTTCCTACCTGCGTTTACAGACAAATCAGCAGCGTGGTTGTAACAGGATCCACGAATGAGACGACTACAGGAAAACTACACAAGCAAACACACTTTTAAATGAATTAGTTTGTTCATTAGAACTTTAAAGTGTGCAGGGTCGTGTCTCACCGGTCATCTTCACACCAGCTGCTGAGCAGGAAATCCTCTTAGTGGCACCACTGACGTCCTTCCACAAAAACAGGCTTCAGGCTGGTGATGTCACTTATGACGCCCCGCAGTCTCGTGGCAGCAGAAAACAGGTCCATGACTAAAAGGTTGAGTCCTCCAGAGTGGGGAATAGGAATTTTTTTACAGAAAAATCCTTTGAAAATAGAATATTTAGAGTACGTATATCATGCGGACGTTTACAGTGGTATCATAGATAACAGAATATAGTGCACATCTAAATAGAACAGTGCCCAAAACTACAAATGGTGGTGATGTATGAATGATGCTATAGAAATAAACCAGCCTTGCTAAAATAAAACCTGAACAAGGTGATACATTTTTGTGTTTTTAGGCTCATTGAACTTAATACTCCTATACTCTCACTGGTTAAAACAATTTTTAAAATTCTTAAATGTTTTAACCTTTTTTTAGGTGCATTTTTTCCAACAACTAACTCTTGGAGGCTGATTTCAAACAGAACACAAACGTTGCAAATTTCCTCCAGAAATGTCCCTTTTTTGTCTTAGAACAAGGACTGTCAGGTGACTTTGCTTTTGTGTGTAAATCACACTGTAACTCATCATTTACACACACATTCTGGGTTATTAGCTTACAACTAATGGCAGTTTTAAAAGTATAGTAAGAAAAATTAAAAAAAAAAACTTTCACCAAAACTACATTTTCGATAACTATAATTAGACTTGTCAAACCCTTAAAAACTCACTACCAAATGAACAGGGGCTTTTGTTTTTGTTTTGGTCCGAGTACATGAGCAAATGAGTTCATCAAGAAAACAATCTAGTTTTGTTGCACTGTAACACCGTTCAGATTACTGGCGCTGGCGTGTAAAACCATGAAATGAATGAAAATAAGCCTTAAATCAATAAAAACTGGAGTTACACCTTGGTGAGATGACGGATGAGACAGAGAATGCGTTGAAGGTTTCTGAGTTTATTCCATAAAATATTCTGAAGCTAATGTGCCAGTAGAACTTCCCCAACAGGATAGCGTGAGCAACAAAGTGTGATAAAAGGACCCGCCACCACTAATGTGAGCGTGAAAAGAGGATGTAAACCGACCTGCACGGTACTGAACATTTTCGTTGCCGTCTTGAATGGAGCACACTGATGTACTGAGCAATTCCTCTTTAGGACTGTGCAAGAATGTTTGAGGTAAAATAAAAACTACAGGTTAAAAGTGAGTGGAAATGCAAATTAGCGAATGTTGACCTCAGGACATCGATGTGGAAACTGTCCGAAGACCCGACGTGTGTGTGTGTGTGTGTGTGTGTGTGTGAAACAAGCAGAAAGTGGGTTCCCCTTCAAACTCGAACAGTAAGAGCGCATTAACCTCGAGTACAAATGGAAAGACGGAGACTTTGGATGATACAGCAACTTTACAGACAAACACCTGCAAAGAAAGCTTTCGTAGAAAAATATACGTTACTGTCATGAAAATGAGCATTTGGCCGAATACAAAGGCGTAAGAAAATGAAGCAGTAAGACTATAAGAGCGCTGTCAGGCTGCGACGCTAAATCCTCTCAGGCAACACTGCTGCGTTTGCGTGCCGCCCGCGCTGATCGTTGCGATTCTCCCCAGCATTTATTCTGCTGCAGGCTCGGGAGTTTCAGCATGCGCGACCACGTCATCGTCGCTGTCCAGCCCAGGGCGAGTCACCGTGCGCATACTGAAAGGCGTATCGCGCCTTTGAAAGGAGAAAAAGGGAGAGTTCAGTGTTGCACGATGACCGTCAAAATTGTGGTTTCCTGTTTGAGGTGTAAAGAGGAAGGTCCGTACCTCAGCTTGCTCTTCAGAGTGCTGACCTCTCGGTTCATGGCGTCCGCCGTCTCGGAGGCGTCGTCCAGCTCTCTCTGCAGCTTCCTGCGGTAGGCGTTGGCGCGCGTCACCTCCTCCTCCGCCTCCTCCAGCTGACGCTTCAGCTGCCGCATTCGGCTGTTCAGTTTGTCCGCCTGCAGAGAGAGCGCCGCTTGATTGAACGCAAGAAAACAGACGCACGGTGCAGGAGTCCAAACGAGAGCCAGACCGGACGGCGGCGCTGCCCCGGCCCCCATCGAGCTCTCCCGCCAGCGGAAACGCCGACAGAGCCTACCTGGTCTTTGTATTGCTCCGAGTTGCGCCTCTCATCCTCAACCTGAATCAGAAGCTCCTTCAGCTTCTTCTCCGATCGTCTGACGGTTCTGGAGGCCTGCTGGCGCTCCCTTAAACCGGTGCAAAAAGAAACGGAGCAGCGTTTAGCGGTCCTGTTGGATTTATGACCATATCTGGCAGAAGATGACCTCTGCCGTCGGTGGAATTTAAAAAGCAAAAGACCGATGCTGAGTCCGAACTAACTGGAGGTAATAGAAGGGAAAAGCAAAGAAAGGGAGTCACTCCTTCGGTTCCTTGGGCCAGGACCCACCTGATCTCTGCGTCCAGCTGCTCCTCCAGCTGAGCGACCTTGGCCTCCAGGCTGCTGATGGAGGACTTGTACTTGGACTTGATCGTGGACTCCAGCTCCTGCAGCTTGAGGCTCAGCTCCTTGTTCTTCCTCTCCGCCTGACTGCGAGCGCCCTCCAGCTGCTGCGAGTGGCTGCGCTCCGAAGTCAACTCCGCGTTCAGCTGATCGCACTGAGGGCACGAGCACACAGAGGACACGGCTCAGTCCAGCGCACGGTGGCTCGCCGCCATGTTTGTTGCATGAAATGCACCGTCTATGTGTAATGACGTAGGTGGAGAAGGGGTGAAAGACAAAGGAACAGCTAGGTATGATTATATAGCAAACAGCTTTTAAAGAACAGCTGAATCGGTGTGTGCGGCCGAGGCAGGTAGCCTAGAGGCAAACTGGGGAGGGTCAGTGGTCATGTGATCAGCGGACGCGCCCACCTGCTGGGCGGCTCTCTTGTAACGCTCATTGCTCATCTCAGTGTTGAGCTGCTCTTCCTCCAGCTCTTCCTTCAGCTGAGCGATCTGATCATCCAGCCTCCTCTTGTCCTCTTGCAGAATGGAACTGATGAGCACAAAAAGGAAGCTCAGCACCTCTTGTGTGTGGTTGGCGCGTCTTGAACCGAATCGAGGAATGGGAAAAGGTACTTTTTGGCGTTGCCGTCTTTGACCTCGTCCTGAAGCTCGTCTCTCTCGGTCTGGATCTGCCTCTTCAGCCTGTCTGCAGAGGCCAGGTCCTGGAGGCAGCGGGTTGAGACTGTGAAGCCTGACTGTGCTCGTGCAGCTGCAACCTCAACGCTGAAACTGCTCGGCCTGTTTTCGACTGCCGGAATACCTCCTGGAACTGCAGGGTCTCTGCTTCCATGCTTTTCAGCTTCCTCTCAGTTTCCTTGGAACAGTTAAGGGCTTCATCTCTGGACAGTCGCAGCTCGTCACACTCTCTCGCCAGGTCCTTGAACTGAGCCTTGAGAGGGCAAGAAAGGACGCGCAAACACCAGTAACCACCTGTTAATATTCGGTAGCTACTACTTCCTCCCTCCTCTCCTGGTCGACTTTACCTGCAGCTTCTTCAGCTGTTTGAGGGCTTCTTCGCGGCCTTTGTTGGCATCGTTAATGTGCGCCTCGAGCTCTCCCAGGTCCAGCTCCAACTTCTTCTTGGCCGAGACGGCCTGAGACCGCTGCCTGCGTTCGTCCTCCAGCTCAGCCTCAAACTCGTGGACCTGAGAGCAGACGGAGGCTCCGTCAGCGGAGCCGCCAACCAGAATGTGCCTTCATTCCGCATCTTCAGGGAAGGCACCTGCTTAACCAGCTGCTTCCTCCTCTCCTCCCCCTGCTCGTCTCTGGCCTGCAGGTCTCGGTCAAACTGAGCCTTCATGGCCTGCATGTTGACCTCCAGCCGCAGCTTGGCGTCCTCTGTGGCCTGCAGCTCGTCCTCCAGCTCCTCCAGCTGGGTTTTCATCTCCGCCAGCTGCTGCTCCATGGCACGCTTGGACCTCTCCAGCTCATGAACCTGGGAAGAGGGATGCTTGAGCTCCACGTTCCTGACATACTCACTGACGCCAAAGTTCAGTTGTCAGCTGATCAGGGTGAAAGGTCAGAGGTTTTCCCTACATTCTTGCCAGCGTCGTCCTTGGAGGAGATCAGATCCTCCATCTCCGCTTTGAGCAGCCTGTTGGCCTCCTCCAAGTCCTTTTTGTGGTCCCTCAGGTCCTCCAGCTCACGGCTCAGCGTCAGGGCTCGGGTCTCCTTCTCCCTGGCGTCGGCTTCGGCTCTGTCGCGCTCGTCTGCGCGCTGATTAGAGATGGCTTTCTCCTCGGCCAGCATCTACGGACGCAGGAGAGCGGGACGTCAGGGGAGGCCGGCGGACAGCGAATCAACCCGATAAGCCTCGGATCTGCTGAGATACCTGGTCAAACTTCCTCTGCTTCTTCTCCATGTTGTTGACCAGCTGCCTCTGACTGTCCTGGTTCACCAGCAGATCATCCAGCTCCTGCTGCAAGCGCGTCTTGGTCTTCTCCAGCTTCTCGTAGGCCGCCTCCTTCTCCTCCAGCTGCAGCCGCAGGGCGTCGGACTCGGACTTCAACCGCTTTCGGTCCTCCTCAGCCGCCTCCAGGGACAAGGCCTCCTGTTCCACCTTCTTTTTCATTTCCGAAAGCTGAAGATGTGGAAAAGCGCACACAGCTGAGCACAGAGATGCACTAAAACCACAAATGAGCTCTTCTTTTCTGAAGCAGGCGGTCACTGGCCTCAGAACAGCGTGAGCCTGGAACATTTGGGCCTGCTGGTGGACCAACCTGAGCATTGAGGGTGGAGATCTGCTTCTCCACAGTCCTCTTGGCCTCCTCCTCTTCCTCCAGCATCTCCTGGAGGCCGGTCTGCTCATCCTCCATCTGCTTCAAACGGGTCGAGAGGGACAGCTTTTGGCGCGTCTCCTCCTGGAGCAGCTCCTGCAGCGATGAGGACAAACAAAAGAAGAGCAGATGAAGCAACTACGAAGGCGGTGATGTTCCCAAGAGTCCTTTTAGCCTTTTCAAGCCTGCGTTTGTGTACCTGTGTGTCCTGGAGATGGGACTCCACAGATGACAGATCTTTGCTGGATTTGGTGCACTTGCCCTCCAGTGCGTTCACGATGGCGTTTACATTGTCCAGCTCCGACTAGATGACAGAACACCGGATGGTTTGAAACGCCGTCCCCTGGGACCTTCCCGGGATCGTCTCCACAACTTCCATGAACCTCCAGCTCTTCCTGCGGCGTGTCGTCTCAAAGTCCTACCTGCAGTTTGGCCACCTTCTCCAGCGCCTCCTGCTTCTGCCGCTCGGTCTCGTCGCATCTGACCTGCAGCTCCTGGACCTGGGACTCGGCCTTCTTGCGGCGGTGTTCCGTGTCGGATTTGCGCTGGTTGACGGTCCTCATCTCGGTCTGCAGCTCGTTGAACTCGCTCTCCAGGGCCTGCTTGGCTTTCTCCACAGACATCTTGTTCTGCAGGAGAGGCGCGTCTGTCACTCGCACGTGAAGCGGCAGCCCCGCGTCCACCCCGCAGCCCTCCGCCTACCCTTTTGGTCTGTTCCAGCTGTTCGTTGAGTTCATTAAGCGTCTGAAAGTGCTTTTTACTCAGCTCGGCGAGCTGGGCCTCGTGCATCTTCTTCTCCTCCTCCCCAGCCTTCTTCAGCTGGGCAACCTCCGTCTCACGTTTGGTCCTAAAGACGAAAGGGGGACCTTTAAAGGGCTGCAGGGAGAACTGCTGCGACCGGCATCGGTGATGACGAACCTCAACATTTGGACGGTAGAATATTCTAGATTGTGTTTGACAGGATGCCAGGCTCTTTATTTTCTCAATTTTAGCTGTTCTGCTTGTTCATTTGATGATTCCTGTTTTCTGCAAATAATTCATCCATTCGCTCATGCGGGGCCCCACCTCAGTTCCTGCTGCACTGCGGTGGAGTCCAAAGTGTCCAGCAGCTCAGTCTTGAGAGCCTCCAGCTCCTCTTCCAGGTCCTTGCACCGCTGGGTGCTCTGGGCGCGATAGCCGCACTCTCTGGCCAGGTCCTCCTCCAGCTCCAGGATGTGAGCCTCCAGCTCCCGGTTCTTCTTCTGGGCAGCGGTGTTGTCTGCAGAGCTCTTGTCAAGCCTGCAAGACAGATCAGGAGGGTCCAGGTGACACCAACACGCTGGGAAACGCACAGAAATTCAGTGGAAGCGTGAAAAAAAAGAGGTGATGAAGCAGAAACGGACTGAAGAGTACACCTGAGGGCCAACTTTGGCCCCTGGGGACTCCCTGCTGGTTGCGCTACGATCACATTTGTTGGTTTTGGTTGGATTCTAGTGAGTCAAGAAGGTTTTGAGAGGACTCGGACCTGTTCAGGGCATCCTGGAGCTCCTCCTCCTTCTTGGCCAGCTGAGCTGCGCAGATCTGCGATCTGGGCCTGCAGGTCTGCGATCTGGTCGTGGAGGTCCGTGGACTCGCCCTCCAGTTTGCGACGGTTCTTCTCCAGCTCTTGGCGCATTTTCTCCTCTTTCCGGAGGCGGTCTGCGCGGCCGCAGGCAGACAAAACGGTTATTCATTTCAACCCAAATTCAAGACGGCAAATTAGCAAAGGCAGCTAAACGCTAACCCTCTAAATCTGTTATCATGGCCTCATGCTTGTTCTTCAGTTTTTGCAGACTTCTGGACTTTTCTTCCTCCTCGGCCAAGTTTCCGGTGAATTCTGTGGCCCTCTCTTCCCACATTTTCTTCTCCTGGTGGTTGGACGCAGCATGATGGGACCAACAATCAGATTATTGGGATTTTACACGCAGCGAAATTAAGACTCAAACTAAAATTAAGCGGAATCCCTGAACTTTTCCTACAAAGGTTTTCTTAGTGAAAGGACACCTAAAACCCAACAGAAGATGGGAGGAGTAAAGGGCACGCTGGTGCATATTTGAGTCAAATCTGTGGTCGTTGGTGTGGAAGGTGGGTGGTTTTGTGTTCTTCCCTGAACAGGCTGCAACAGACCTTGTTGAGCTTGTTGTTCTGGTCTTCCAGCATCAGGATTCTCTCCTCGTGTTCCTTTATCTTCGAGTCTGTGGTGACCTTCTCGATCTGAAGCTTCTGCCGGGCTGCTTCCTCCTCGTCCAGCTGCTGCTCCAGGTCCTGGATCGTCAACATGATCAATGTGCAAACTGCATTTTTAGCGAAGCGAAGGAATCTGCACGTTTAGAGGCGGGATTATTTTCTCTCTACTGACAGCGATGTTCTGCTGCATCTTTTTCCTCTCAATGTGCAACTGATTGGCCCGCTCTTCCTCCTCCTCCAGACGCGACTCCATGTCGTGCAGGATCTCCTCCAGCTCTTGCTTTCTGTTGACCAGACGGGCTCTTAATTCCTCCGCCTCGGCGCACAGCTCCGTTTCAGCCTGCAGCTGCTCTTGCAGGGCCATTTTCTCAGCGGCGAGCTGGCAGAGAGAGAGAAGCGGCGGCGTGAGAAATGCACCAGTCCCAGCTGCCGCAGACTAACCGCAGACCAGAGGCAAACTCCCACCTGTTGCTGTTTGCTCTCGTACTCCTTGAGCATCTTTTCGGCCTGCTCCTGTCTCTCCTTCACCTTGCTGAGCTCGTCTTCTTTAGCCAGCATCTCCTCCTCCTGCCGCGTCACCTGCAGCAGCGGCTTCACCTGAACAGAGGGCGTCCATCGCAGTCACCCGTCAGGAGACTTTCTGACCTTCTCCGCGCTCACGTCCCAGACTAAGGCCAACATTTATGAACAGGCCTGGCCTGGAGCGCTGGAACACGTGCTGAGGGGCTTTTGTGGGTCATAAAAGCCAGATGTTTGGAGCAGCTGGGTTCAGACGGGTGAACGCCCGCAGCCGCCCGCCCAGCGGCGTGAACCCTCTCTTACCTTGGTGAAAAGTCTCCACCACTGCCAGTTCCTCAGTTTGAGGTAAGCAGCGCAGTTCCTCTGGATAACTCTCATGGCCGTCTGCTGCTGCTGCCTCTTGGCAAAGGTTCTGGAATTTCAGAAAGCAGCGGGATCAGTTTCGCCCCCGACGTAAACCCGTAAGTACGGTGGTGGCTCAAACGCGGGTGCAGGTTGGAGGCGCGTACTTGCGAGCCACGTATCCTCGGCACCAGGCCTGGAAGCTGATGATCACGTCTGTGATCTTCATGTCTCGCTCCTCCTCCAGGTGAGCCAGGACTCCGGCTCTGAAGAACACCTTGCTTTGGCCAATGCGGTACAGGTTCTGGTCCAGTTCCAGCGCTCTGATCTGGGGCGATGAAGACAGGAGCAGCTCAGCGCTGAACACCGCAGCCAAGGGCCAAGCAGCTGCTCGTGATTTTCTGTTCTTACCATCAGAACGCAGGCCTGTTTGCCATCCATGAACCCCTTGGGAATGGCGTTGGGAGTGAGGATTTCATACCTGCCGAAGAACAGATCCACTTTTACACATCTGTTGTCATATTTCTCACTGCAGGTCTATTATTCTTCTACTCCTGCAAGCATATTCCCTCAACTCAAATTAGTAAGCAGCTCTTGAGTTTCTTTATCAAACAAATTATGGCTGTTAGACAGTAAAACCGATCAGGACATCCCAACATGTGAGGTCACCGATGTGGTTCTTAAAAATCAGGAAAGATTTTGAACCTCTGTCTGAACTCCTGGAACACGATGCGGTTGGGGAATCCTTGTCTGCAGATACGAATTCCTTCTAGAACGCCATTACATCTCAGCTGGTCCAGGACCAGATGAGGCTCCAGTTTACTGGCCTGAGGAGAAAATATTTCGGATTACTCACACGTCAAGAGCGAACGCCTGGAAACCAACTTATATGGGCATAAAATGTGTATCAGTCGGTCTGGTTTCTGGTTCTTTACCTTCTTCTCGTGGTTGGGGATGATGCAGCGGACAAAGTTGGGATTGGTGTTCCTCAGAGTGGTCATGAGGTTTGCCAGCTGTTCCTTATACAGCTGACCCACGGTACGGAACATCCCCTTCTTGGTTTTAAACGCTCCGTAACTGGAGTCCGACATCCCTGCCACCTTATCCAGGCCAACAATACGATCCACTTTGAGGATGCAGAAAGAATCAAATTAGATAAGGAACACCAAGAATTAATAAACAGTTAATAAAGCACAGAAATGTGATTGCGCGTCTTCGGATGCGCCACTAGAGGGCATCAAAACGCGCAGTTCTCATGTAGCACGAGAACGAAGCCCTTTCACCTCTTTAACTACTTGACTTACTGTCTCTCCACAGATCAGCTATAAATTTGTCCGTAGACTGGTTGAGCAAAGTGGCCACGCTTTCATTCAGAGGATCCATGTTTTTCATCAACCACTCATCTGCTTTGTAATCCACCTGCACCGGAGCAGAAAACGCACGTGCATGTCTTAGTACTATTTACCATCCCGTATCCGTGGCTTTAGCAACATTATAAATGAGTAACCTTTCCAGCATAGTGAATGACGCAGAAGTCGGCGTCATCCTTGAGCTTCTTGGGCTTCTGGAACTTGGGGTGTGTTCCTTGCTCCTGAATCACTTTCTCCACAAAGCTCTTGTCAGTGGCCTTGGGGAACCAGCACTCTTCATCCAGCAGGGCCAGGATGCCCGGAGGACCAGCCTGTGGCGGCGACAGAGGCAACGGGAGGGGCATGATCAATCGGGAAGGCCAAGGGTTCCTTGGAGGGACTCACCGGTTTGTCGATGAGGTCGATACAGGGCTGCAGGTCCAGGCCGAAGTCGATGAAGCTCCACTCGATGCCCTCGCGCTGGTACTCCTCCTGCTCCAGGATGAACATGGTGTGGTTGAACAGCTGCTGAAGCTTCTCGTTGGTGTAGTTGATGCACAGCTGCTCAAAGGGAGTTCAGCTGTACGAGCGAAGGGGAAAAACCGTTACTTTCCTCTTTCACGAGCAAATTGTTGCAAACGTCATCGTCCTGGGCGTTTGCTGCTTTTCCTGTGAAGCAACCTGATAGAGAGATTTAGTGTTTCATACCCTGAGGGCGTCTCCAACTCCTTACCTCAAAGATCTCAAAGCCAGCGATGTCGAGGATGCCGATGAAGGAGGCTCCTTGTCTCTTGGTCTTGTCCAGAGCCTTGTTGATCCGGAACACCAGGCAGCGGAACATCCGCTCGTAGGAAGCTTTGGCCAGAGCCTCGACAGCAAACTCGGCCTGCTCCTGAGTCTGAGCCTTCTGGACGTAGTCTCTACCGACCTGAGGGGAAATAAAAACCAAAAGGAACTCCAGCTGCGGCACTAAAGTCGGAATCGCGTGAAATCCCTTTGCTGTTCTAAGGAATGTGGCTAAAAGTTGATTATTGAGGTTTTTCTTTCCAATATTTGGGACGCAGACCTTGATTCTGGGAGACAGGATGGCTCGGGTGAACTCGGTCACGTTGATGCCCAGGAGGTGACACACTTTCTGCGCAGCTGCAGTTGGGGGGGGGGGGGGGGGAGAATTAATTTAATTTAAATCAAAGTAAAGACATAAATGAGGGCGTGTCACCGTACCGGTGTCGTCGGGCATGGAGGCCTGGTCCGAGTGCCGCTCCTTCTTGAAGGTCATGTTCCCCAGCTGGAGCACGGCTGACACCACCTTCAGGAACCCTGTCAGACGAACCCGGACGCGTCAAGCCCAGGCCCGGTTCCACAACCCCAATAAACCCAAGGAAAGCCCTGACGGTACCGGCTCTTTCCTCCTCTGAGATGCTCATGATCTGAAAGGCCTCCATGGTCTCGGCAAACAGGTCCTTGTCCTGCAGGCCGGGGATGGTCATGTTGCCGTTGGACAGGAAACGGTACTTGCTGTAGTCCTCCAGGCACAACTCAGCTGGAGCGCAGAAGAAAGAGTCATTTAAGGCCGAGTCACAGTTTCCCAGGCTGGTATGAGAACACAGATTCCTTTGTTTTATCCCACAAGCAGACAAAAGGTCATGTGATCACACCTGGTCCTCGCTTATTTTAACATTAAACGGCAACACAAAACAGGCAGGGGCAGAAATCTGCTTTTAAGCCGTCAGCCTGGTCAAACCACAGAGTTCAGGTGTTTTAATGTTTGACAACGACTGAGGAGACAGTTGGGGACGTTGGGGACAGTTGGGACGGTGGGGACGGTTCTCACAGCGCAGCTTGTCTCCTGCTCCCGTCAGCAGGTAGTAGAAGATGTGGAAGCTCCGCTCCTCCTTGGCTTGGCGAATAGCTCGAGACTTCTCCAGCAGATCTGGACGCACGTCGGTCAAGGTGAAAGAGCACGGCAGGTGCACCAAACGGCGCTACGCGTTAGCTTAATGGCCTCAGCTGAAATCGAGCTAGCATGGTGCTGATCTGGTAAACATATTTGTTGAGCGTAATAGTTAAATCAACTGGAAGCCACCCAGAGGCTGAACATTACAGGGAGGAAAACCGGTTTTCTGCTGCTAAAATGAGCCCAGGTCGGCTCACTGGTGGCCCGAGGCCACCTGGCAGGTTTATCTGGTTCTGGAAAGTCTACTAAGAAAGCCGTGAAAAGAAAGGCCTGGTCAAAAGAGCGAATTCCCACAGCGTTACTATTATGCTAGCGGCAGGGTGAAGCCTCTCTGCTTTTGCAGTTTCGGGTCAACAATCGTGCAAACAGGTGAAAATTAAAGCAAACTCAGATTCAGGGTAATGATTTCTCATGCGGAGCGTCATATTTCCGCAGGAACGCTTGAAACGGGAGGATACAAGTCTCGATGTTGGCTCCAACAATGTATCCGTTGACGTCGAAATTGATTCTGATGAATTTGCCCTTTAAAATCAAATCAGTCGCAGGTGAAAAAGTGATGGGCTGCAGAGCGACACCAATATTCAGGAGCATCCGGGCTTACGAATCTGGAGGAGTTGTCGTTTTTAACGGTTTTCGCATTTCCGAAGGCCTCCAGGATGGGGTTGGCCTGCAGCAGCTGCTTTTCCAGCTCCCCCTAGCAGAGAAAACACAGCAGAGCTCCTGTAAAGCGAAACGGCGGACGGAGGACGAGCCCGGCCTCGTCCATGCAGGCACAGCGAAGAGAAGAAGGGAGCAGGCAAGAAGAGCAACAAAGGCTGCGGCGTCAAAGATAACATCAGCTGACCACAAAGGTGAACACAAAAGAAGAGTTGGACTGTTAGAAACAGCTGCGCTAAGCTAACAGCTAACAGCTACTATTATTATTTTGATTGTGAGCAGGGGAGGGTTAGGCTTTGCTTTTGGGTGAGAGTCTCACTCGTTTACCCAACCTGTCGTTTGACGCAACCATGCCGCCGTAAAAAAACTTTCACCTCAACGTGGCGGAGTTAGTAACCATGGGAACGAGGAGGAGTCGGAAAGGCAACAAGCTGGCGGACGTAGAACTGAGAGCTTAGAACCCCAGAGAGAGAACGAACTGGTGCTCAGCATGCAAACGGAGACGGGTGAACTCACATGGGAAAAACCTGTGCTGCCCTGGGGAGGAGGTATAAAAGGAGACGGGTTTACACATCTGACACACACCTGAGCACGCACGCACACACACACACGGTGACCAAACGTGAAGGAAATATTTAACACGTCGTGTAGGATCGTCTCAAACAACAAGAGACGGATTTGTGGAGGCCTGAGGGAAGAATGTGTGGATTCCAAACAGGACGATGGGGCCTCAAAAACCATCAGGACGCACAGAAGACAGGAAACGGAGGGAGAGAGTGGAGGTCAGCTTTACTGACCTGCTCTTTCTTGGACTTGTGCGACGAGGCGATAAAAGCCAGATACTGAATGACTTTCTTGGTGTTTTCCGTTTTTCCCGCTCCGGATTCGCCACTGGAAAGTCACACAAAACAGCCTGTAAGGGGTCAACGCCACATTCCCGAAGCTTTTAGGAACACCGGTCTGGCCTATTTCCCCCGTCCCTGCAGGAATATCCAATTATAAATCCCCAATGAGCTATTTCTGTCGCCGAATGTGGGCCGGGAAAGCTACAACCCGCAGCGCGCTGCGACCTTCCAACCGGCGGAGCCGCTAAGGATCCAGAAGCGGGAAACCTACGTGCAGAGGATGGACTGGTCCTCGCGATCTGAGACACAAAGAGCAGAAACAGCGGTCAGAAGACGGCGGCTTTGCGAGCCCGGAGCCGAGCGGGACGCTACCCTGCATCATGCTCCTGTAGGCGGTGTCGGTGATGGCGTAGATGTGGGGCGGCATCTCGTGCCTCTTCTTGCCCTTGTACATGTTGACGATGTCCTCGCTGTAGATGGGCAGGTGCTTGTACGGGTTGACCACCACGCAGAAGAGCCCCGAGTACGTCTGGGGACACAGAGACAGCCGGGGGGGGGGGGCCTTCAGGAGCCAGGTCCAGGGTGGGGGGACGCCCGGGGGCGGCGCAGACTCACGTAGATGAGCCCGGAGTAGTAGCGGTCCTTCAGGTTGTGCAGCACGGAGGCCTCGTTCAGGCAGGTGAGCTCGGCCATGTCCTCCACCTTGTTGAACTTGGGCGGGTTCATCTTCTGGATGTCGTCCTTGTTCACCTTCACCTGTGATTCACAGACGCCGCCGGTGAGACACTCGTCCTCGGCTAGCGCTGCTCAGACCGGGATGGATCAACAACAACAACAACAACAACTGACCTTCTTTCCCGAATCCATCAGCTCCACCGTGCACTCGTCTCCGTGCTCCTCTTTGAGGGAGCCGGGCTCGAAGCCCAGCTTCTCGGACGGGACCCACACCAGCTTCTTGGAGGCCCAGTCGGCCTGGGCCAGCGGGTTGTTCACGCCGCTGCGGTCCCCGTACAGGAACTTGTCCACATCCGTCATGGTGGCTGCGGCAGAGCAGAGCCGGAGTCAAAACGGACCCGAGGGGGCGGCTGGCCACCTCCGCCACCTCCGCCCAGCAGCTGCTCCTGGTGGGATGACAAAGATCTCTCTATCTGCGGAGGAGCCGGAGCGCGCATCCGCTTCCAGGAGGGGACGACGGGCTCCAGACGCGGCAGAGGCTCCAAAACTCAAATCTGTCGGATCAGCAGCTGAGGAAGCGCGTGGACACGCAAATGGGATCAGAAGGCTTCCGCTTTCTGCTCTAAACCACAGCTTTGCCCATTTTCCTCCATCTTTTCCCACATTCCTCCCTCGCTAGCTCATTCCTGGGAATTCCGCACATTCCCGAGCTTTTCTCCGCCTCTGCAGGTGACGGACGGACGGCCGCCGTTACTCGGCCCTGCTGCAGGAGAGTGAAAGTGCTCGTGCACGCTTCGAAAGCTGGTGGTGGGGAAAGGGAAACAACCCTGGAAGGTGGTCAGGAATAGTTTGCAGGTAGAGACGAGGGCGGAATGTGGAGAGCAAGTCTGGGCAGACGGGGACACGCGGCCACGCCCCTGGAAGGAGGACGCCATCGGGGTTGGACCCGAACACCAGAAGGCCTCCGACTCCAGGACCTGAAGCTCTGAGGGCCCCAAAGAAGCTCCCAAACATTCCCAAATGGTCCAAACATTCCCAAACAGCTCGGAATTACATTTAGGAACTTCTTTAGTTACTGCAGCTGCGGTCAGACGCAGGATTTTTTTTTTTTAAATTGCTTGAAAAAGGGAGGTGACGTGTGAATGGTGCTGTAGATATGATCAAAGGACAGGTTTCCATTGTGTGTGTGTGTGTGTGTGTGTGTGTGTGTGTGTGTGTGTGTGTGTGTGTGTGTGTGTGTGTGTGTGCAGGGATAACGTGATCAGTGCACAAGGTGTCATCTGTGTTCCTCTTAAGTTCATTATGTGCTCAGTCTGGGGTGTGTGTGTGTGTCACTCAGCTGACCAGGAGTGAGCGCGTCTCTCTCACGCACGCACGCACGCACGTACACGCACACACGTACACACACAGTAATGAGAAAAAACACTGGGGACACGTGTGTGTGAGGCTGAGCCCTGAGTCAACTTCCTGAGGAAGTTGTACCAAGCGGCTGGTTGCTGCGTCTTTGAGACGCCATGACGGCGACGGCCCCTCCATCAGAGCTGCTTCCTCATCCTCATCCTCATCCTCATCGTTAATCATTAATCATCATCAATCATTAATCATCATCATCAATTCGACGTCAGCAGCGTCCGGATGGAGGAAGTAACGCGTTTTTTTTCCTCCATCCGGACAGGAGTGTGATAATCCCCCCAGCTTGGCAGGAGCGCGTCCTGGGCCACCCTCCCAGCGGGGGGGCCACCGGGAGCGCGTCCTGGGCCACCCTCCCAGCGGGGGGGCCACCGGGACGAGCAAGCCTGAAGCAGGAGGAGGAAGAACGGCGGGTTTCGGATGCTGCCTGCTGGATGTGAAAGCGCCCCGTTTCAAACACAGGAAGCCGCAAAACGTCGCGTTTGGCTCGTTTCTCGTGCACATTTAGTAGAAGCCAACGAGGCGCCGCGCGATAATCGATAGTTTCAAAACAGCTGCTGGACTCGCCCTGATTGCTAAACAGGTGCGCCATATTTAGCAGGAGATTAAAAAAAAACTTAACCAAAGCTCAACTTCTGCAAACGCCACCGACTCAGAACCGGCGTGAGGTTCTGCGGGTATCCTTCCGCCGAGGGACCGAGACGCACCTGGTTGTCGGCGGCGAGCGAGTGTGGGCGGGCTCGGTTCGGGTCCTGAGGTCGGCAGCGGGGAGGTTCGGCTCGCAGACGCGTGTGTTCGCACACCAACAGCCGCTCTGCTGCTCTGTCCTGCGCTCCGGCGTCTCCGCAGGGACTCGGCGGGGACGGACGTGCGCACCTCCGCTTCCTGCAGGTAAATCCGAAGCCCCGCCCCTCCGTGCTGCGTTCAGGAGCCCCGCGTAAAAGGCAGCTCCGGATTTTAGAAGCTCATTATTTTCACTTTTAAAATGGGAATAATTGGAATAGTTGGTCGATAGGTCTCCTACAGAGAGGGGTTTATATTCGCAGATGTTAATAAATAAATTTAATAAGGATAAGCGTCTAAAAGCAGCAATGTAGTGTGACTTTCCTTTTTTTGTCATAATAAATGTGTGCGTGGACGGGTGTGTGTGTGTGTGTGTGGGTGTGTTGGGGGGGCAAAAAGAGAAGGCAATTAAGTCCTCTGATGTTGTGATAAGCCGGAGGACCGTGTTGGTGGTGCTCTGGAATGCAGTGCCTTGTTGGTACCTGCAACAGGAGCAGGGGTGTGGTACTGCTGGTATGTGCTAGCTGAACACAGCTGCTGCACAGAGAACACACACATTTCGAGACCTTTTTACCTCCGTCGAGAAGGTTAACTTGTCGTGGTCCAACGCGGCAGTACTTGATGTCAAACTACTGATGACACAGCGAAAGTGGTGGCCTGGCTTAACCAGGCACCTGCGCTCTGCCTCCAGCCCACCAATGAGCTGCAGCTTTAATTTCCTACCATATATGGTCAAAGAAAGAGATGCAGACAGAAAGGAAGAAGAAGAAGAAGAAGAAGAAGAAGGAAAAAACCATTTCCAGACAGCCTCCGAGCGGAGGTGGAGGGAGGTGTGGTCTATTGTGTGTCATATGGTGTCAACTGTTTTTCTTCTTCTTCTTCTTTCATTACAGGGAACTGCACCCCCCCAGGCTGCATGGACTCGGCCCCGCAGTGTTGCGTGTTGCAACAGGAGTGAGAAGGCCATGGGATGGTTGGCGTGACCTGAGCCTGCAGCAGTGTCTGAGTCTTGTTGCAGCTCTGCGGTTAAAACGCGCTTGTGCAAAAACTAGAGAGGAAATATCTGTTAGCTGTGGGAAGCAAAGTGAGAGGTTCCAGCGAGCGTCTTCTTTCGGCTGCGTTGGGGTCAGTCTGCAGGGGCCCCCAGCCCACCGGGGGCCTCGGCCTCCCAACCAGGAAACCCCCAGGCTCCAAACCAGAAGTGAAAATCCGCCGTGCCGAGTCCTGACTCCACGCGTGTGAGCACACGCCTGCGGAGAGCCGCCGATATCAGCAAAGATCTCTGCAGCAGCAGCAGCTCTGCCGGTGCCGCCAGCGCCATCGCTTACCTGGAAGCTTGATCACACAATGTGAATCACGCCTCAGCACATACTGGCATAAAAAGTAAAACAAAACAAAAAAAAAGGAGACTGACGCGTTTGTTTTTTTTAGTTGTTTGATTTTTAGGTGTTTTATTTTTTTTCAAAAATCCTGAGGTATTCACAATATAATGGCATTTATTCTTTTTTTTTTTTTTTGACTTTTTTTAAGGGGTGGGGGGGGGCAAAAAAAAAAAAAGTGGCAGTAAAGCTGCTGACTCAAGTGTCAAACCAATAACTCAAAAGTGTTCGTAACCTAGAAAAACCAAAAAAAACAAAACCCTCCCAAGCGCAGCTGGGACTGAACCCTGCCCCAGCTGCCAGCCACGCCCTCCCCAGCTGGAATCAAAGCATGGAGATAAAAGGACAGTTTACCAGCTGACCAGCGGTCCAGTGTGGGCTTCACTGCCCTCTAGTGGCGGCTTTTAGATCGACACCAGCTCGGCCTGCAGACAAGCCTGCTTACAAAACAGCAAGAAAAGGTCAGTTTATGGCCAGATAAAACCCTCCAGACTGGACCAGGTACACATCTGCGGCCTTCAGTGAGTAAAAAAAACATAAATAAATAAATCGGGAACTCTTGACACCCACAGCAACGTTCTACTGTAATGTATTTTTCTATTTTAACATTATAGACTGTTTGCTAGTAAGACGAATACAATATTTCTTTTGTATGGTAAAATGTCAATGAGAGCCCATTTCTCCCCTGCTTGCCCTCCAAAAAAAAAGCTATAGCCTTTAAAAAAAAATACAAATGACCAATAAATAAATATCAGTGAAAAAAAATACACGGTAGAATCATTTAGTTTGCTGCGTCACAGATCTGGGATTGATCGAATAACTGCGGCTAAAATGACTCTTCTCCTCTGCGACACGTGAAAGCAGAACAAGACAAAACCCATCACAAGTGCAACGTCAGTCGACACGGTCTCAGCTCGCAGCTACAGCGTCCGATAGGCCGGAAGAGAAACAGGAAAAAACAACAACAACCATAAGACAGAAAAAAAAGCTGTGGATGGAATAAACTGAATTAAATTACACAATTTATGACCCGACCTAGGGTGGCCAGACTGGTCACATCTGATCAAAAAAGAAAATAAAAGCAGTAATAATAATAATAATAATAATAATAATAATAATAATAATAATAATAAAACCATAGAGACTTTCAAAATAAAGGCTGTCTTTAGGGGCAGTTTAAATGTGGTGGACAGCATAAAGGACATTTAAATAATCTTTGTTCCACTTTGCCACCTAAAGACGGATGGACACGACCGTCCTCCCCTAAGCACAATTCTTTGTTCAATTTGGTGTCATCTTTGCCCTGAATTAATGAATAAAAAGTATAATGATCATAGTAGTAATCATAACAATAACACTACAGTAAATGGTGTTTCAAACAGGATAATGGAGTAAATAATCGGTGGTGAAAAGCACATCAGTAAAGACTTTTGGTAGACAAACACGCTCTGCTCAAACACGCAGCTAACTTAGAGAAAGAAATCAGGATTGGGGCTAAAGTAGGACACCGAGACGCTTTTCCCATCAGCGCTGTCCTCTGCTCCTCCGGTGATGGGTTCAAAGTGAAAAAAGTACATTGCAAATAAAAAAAAAAGTGTCTTTTTCAATGCACACAACAAGTCAACATAAAAACAGGCGACTACAGAAGTAAAAATCATAAATAAGCATCAAATTTGTGCATCCCCGACCCAGGTGACCATTGTCTCCAAAGAAAAGAGGAAAGGAAAACCACCATGGCAGTTACAACGGTGACAGGAACATGCAGTTAATATAGTTTACAGCATTGATCTGGATCTCCACCCAAACCATTAACCCCAGTCTGGGCCCAGTCTGGGCCAAGTCCCCCCCAGTCCTCCCCCCGACCTGCAACAGCTCGTTGCACAACAAACAACCTGGGCTCCCTTCTCTCCATCTGAAGGCAGTGATGTTAATTACACTGAGAGGAAGAGGAAGAGGAGGAGGAGGATAAGGAGGAAGAGGGGGGGGCTTGAAATAAGGGACACAGCGTCACTATCTCAGCTCATCTGAAAACCAGGATATTTACAAAGCTGAACGACTGCATAGTGACATGATATTTGGTTTAATTACAGATGGGTTTATCACTCACACACACACACACACACACACACACACACACACACACACACACACACGCTCCTCCTCGATGTCAAGGCACAGCACAGGCGTAGCCATGATTTAGCAGTTTCCACACAGCCCCAGGCTAACAAGCTAGCATAGCCACCAAGCCACTATCAGCAGTAGCAACCTCTGTACATTTGGTGTGTGTGTGTGTGTGAGATTGTTAGTAAAACACTCATCCAGCCGATGTACACCTCAGGCTGTGTAACGGAACAGCGTACACAGCACACACACGCGCGCACGTTGACACAGGCTCCCAAGATCTGCTACCCATCATGGGAGAAAGCTAACCTGGCTAACGACCGTCAACAACAACAACAACAACAACAACAACGCCGCCGTCTTTGTGTTGGCTTGCAGGACACCTTTGGTGTGAACCGTCACGTTTGGGCTGACCCGTGGACAGATGAATGGATGGACTGAGGGATGGATGGACACACACACACACACACAGACGAGCTCCTTGTGGTATAAACATGGTGCAGGTTAGCGTGACAGCGCTAACAGGCAGAACGCTTGTACTGATTCCACACAGCAGCAGGTTGGAGGTGTGTTTAGCACTCCTCTCTCTCTCTCTCTCTCTCTCTCTCTCTCGGAATGGGCAGCTTTAATGAAAAATAAAAAAGCAGCACAAAGAATGACGTCAAGAGAAAAGCATCAAAGAAACAATGCAGTAATGTAAAGAAACAGCACAAACGTCATTGGAATTGGCAGCATTAATAGAAAATCAGCAGAAAAGCCCAAATTTAACATTCTCAGTCATTTAAATCAGCGCCATTAAATTATTTCAAACCAGCAGCAGCTTAAAAATTGATTGAAGCCGAGATGGTGAAGCTTTTCACACTGGCTACGTGGGGGCAGCACGCTAGCTGGCTAACGAAGCTCTCACAATCATCACCAACATCGATAAAAGCAGTTAACCAATTCATAAAAGCCCCAATTTAACATTCACAGTCATTTAAATCGGCGCCATTAAATTATTTCAAACCAGCAGCAGTTTTAAAATTGACTGAAGCCGAGATGGTGAAGCTTTTCACACTGGCTACGTGGGGGCAGCACGCTAGCTAGCTAACGAAGCTCTCACAATCATCACCAACATCGATATAGCAAGGGAGCAGTCCAACGCCTGTGTGTTTTTGTGTGGATTAGAACCCCCAGTTGCTTCTGTTTTTGTGTTCCAGATTCAGGAAAGCACCGACGCCGAGAGCGCCACCTCGTCCTCCAGCTTTTCCCTCCCGGGGGGAGCCGCATCCCGCGTGGGAAGCAGGCACCTTCCCGCCCCGGCAGAGACGCTGTGAGGCTCTCCGCCTCACCGCTCCAGGACCTTTCCCGCCCGGATTTGGAAGCTCAAATACAGGAAATTGCTGCCCGAGAAGGCGTGGCCCTCGGTAGGACCAACCTCCGGGCTTTCACCTCCATCACGGTGGCGCTGCACCGGCGCATCGGCTTCGCCAGCTCCAGAGCCGCTCCATCTGTCCGAGCTCTCCGCAGCCTCGCTGGGTGGACACCTGGGAAAAGCAGTCCTGGGTCCCGGGGACTCGGGTCCACGGCGGGACGCCCTCACGCCCTCCGGGGGTCGTGAAGGGGTGCCGGGTTGTGGGTCAGAGGCGGCGGCTCCGGAGTCCCCGGCCCGACCGGGCCACGTGTCACGTGTCCGCCTGACTCTGACGGCCTCCCCCGCCACCGACCCCGGCTCAGCGCCGACGGGTTGGCCAGTCCACCAGAGTGGTACCGGAACACGGAGCCAGTGACACCGGAGAGAGAGAGACCATCCCCGCGCCCTGTCCAGAACCAGGGACGGGCCAGGGTCCCGGGCCCTCGCAGCCCATCACAGAGCCGTGGAGTCAGCAGGACCCCCAACCAACCCAAGATGGAGGTTGGTCTGTTTCTGTTTGGTCAAAGAATCAGTGGGAAGGTTGTGGACAAATGGATTTCAAGGGTGTTTTCCTTTCAGAGACACCTCCGGTTCTGTGGGCCTCCAAACCCAAAGGCAGCGAGTAGTTGTTCTACATCCCTCAAAGAGGAGCTGAGCTGACGTCCTCTGACACCACCATGGAGAGCTCCCATCCAGGTGTGTCCCCAGGGTCTCTGTCCTCAGGGGGACGTTTGCGAGGTCTGACAGTGGCAGAAGAATCGCGAGCTCTCATTTCCCCGGAGCCCGCCGGGGCAGCAGCCGCTCCATTGTAACCTAGCCGGGCCCGGCTATTCATTATTCATGTTCAGGGGCGGGGCGGGACAAAGGCAGCGTGGGCCCCAGAGACGCCGAGGAAGAGTCTTGGCTGCTGGTGCTTAAAGAGCTCTGTTTTTGCCTTCTTTGAACATTAGACATGGTGTGTTTCTAGGTTCTTCCTCTTTTCCTTCTCAGAAGCAACACGTTCAGAAACAAAAAACCCCGTTTTGGTGGAGTGTTTGTGTGACGCGACAACACACACACACACACACACACACACACACACACACACACACACACACACACACACACACACACACACGGACGCCTCTGCTCGACGCCGGAAACCTCATATTTACATTATCGACTCTCCGTTTCCACGGAAATGGAGGCGTTTCAGGAAGTTACAGGAGAATCTCACTGTCAGCCTCCATTAGCCACGATCATCTGTCCAACAATCAGCATCACCTCTCCGGTCCACCAACTCATTCTTTAACACTCCTTCAGTGTGTACACACACACACACTCTCGCTTCTACAAAACTACAACGTTATGCTCATTTTTTTTCACAATTATTTTCCACTGTTTTCGACATCCGCGGCTCCTAAATCAGTAATGTCTGATCAAATATGTGTGTGTGTGTGAACTCAGGCGAACTTTAGATTGCAACAGATCCCTCTCGGCCAGCTGGCAAGGTGCCCTGAAGGAATCACACCGACAACTCAGATCCACCCCAAGCGTGAGCGATCGGCTCTGCGACAGCGTGTAAACAGGCGTAAAAGACAGTCGTTTCCAGGGACAGGCCGAGAACCTGTGACTGGAGAACCCCTCCTCCGCTAATCCATGAAACTAATGCGAGGTGGAGCCACTCACACACTCTCACACTCACACACACACACACACACACACACACGCACACACACACGCTCGGTTAATATGCAGGTAAGCGTGACCGACGTGACAATCGTGAACTTACGGTGACTTAAAGAAGCTAATTACAGTGTGCACCTTGGTCTTCCCCCTCCGTCCCACGTCTGTCTGTCCACATGAGACACCATGATAAAGACATCCGCCGGTGTCCGCCTATGCCGTCCATCTATGGCATCCATCCGTCTACACATCCATCCGTCCTCGGTGGACTCCTCGGGTGCTCCGGTGGACAGATGGACAGGTGGGCGGGGTCTAACGCTAGACTAAGCTCGACTAGGACAGACCGAGTCTGGGCTTGGCAAAGCTGAAGCTAAGCTAGGCTAGGCTAGGCTAACACCAGGCTAAACTAGGCTACCTACTGAAGAGCGAGTGGAGCTGGTGTTGGTGGTTGTAACACTGGCTGCTGCGAGGCGACTCTGTGCAATCCATCACGGTCTGGAACCAACCCGCCACGTCCACGTCCAGCACCTCATAACGCCGGATAAAATTGTGCTCCTGCAGGGAGGCGGACAAAGAGACACAGCACAGATTCACTCCGGAGTCCAGTCCCAACATTCTGGCAGATTGCGGCCGGTTTCTTACCAGCAGCTGATGGTATTTTGGCCTTTTTCTGTGATCCTTTGTGAGGCTGTGGACACGTGGCAAAGAAAATTCTGTTAAATGAAGCTCATAAGGCAGATAAAAGGAAAATAATGACAATATTCTCATGAGCTCCGCGTTGGGAGTGAGGGCTTTTCTGCACACACCAGTCTTTGACAAAGGACTGGAAGTCCAGGGAGAAGCCCATGCTCAGAGGCAGCAGGGGAGGGTCCTCCTGCAGCACTTTGGTCAGGACCTCGAAATCCGTCTTACAGTTCTTGTAGGGAAACTGTCCGGTGGCCAGCTCCACCTGGTGGGCACAGGGAAGCCGACTCCGTGAGACAGTGGCTAGCTTAGCCGCACAAGGCTGCTATGTAGCACCTCTAAAGGAAACATCCGGTCTCTGGTAAAGGTCCGCCGAGCAGAAGCTAAGACTAACAGTAATTAGCAGAAATCGGTGCAATCCATGGATTGCCAGACGGAATACCAGAGAGATGCCGAGGCTCCACACGTCTGCCCGGATGTCGTAGTCAGGTTTGGTGGGATCCGGAGGGTCTATCCTCTCAGGCTGCACACACACAAGCAGAGGAACGTCAGGGTGCTCCGTCGGAAGGGCGGGGGGGACGTTCCCAGTCCACTCACCGCCATGTAGGCGGCACAGCCGGCGCTCCGGGTCTTGGCCTTGGAGTCAACCAGGCGTCCGCTGATGCCGAAGTCACACAGCTTGATCTGACCTTTGGCGTCCAGGAGGATGTTGGAGGGTTTGACGTCGCGGTGGATGACGCCGTGTTTCTCCTTCAGGTACAGCAACGCCTTCACGATCTAACGGTAACATTTAAAAACATAATTAAAAAAAAAAACAAAGCCTCGGCACATTTGTGGGAGACGTTTATCCACTTACGGCCACTGTCATCTTTCCAAGGATCCGCTCTGGGATGGGGCCCTGGATTCTTTTCTTTAGTTTCTCAGCACAAGTACCCATCAGCTCCATGGCGATGAACACGTCAGTCTACACACACACGCGCACACACACACACACAAATTTTAATATGGAAACATGGGGAAAACCCAAGGTTTCAAACACTTTAGTGCCTTCCAAGCGGTGAAACGACGGCCTACGTTGGTGACGATGGCGCCGTAGCACTGGATGATGTAGGGGCAGTCGTGGCTCTTCAGCACCACGTCCAGATCCATCAGAATCCTCTTGTTCTCGTCTTTGTTTCCCGTGCGGCGCATTTGCTGCGGATGCAAAAACAGGCGTGACTCCTCGGCCTCTCGCGAAGCGCCGCCCGCCCCCCGAACCTAAAACAACCCCCGCAGCCTGGCAGCGCTAATAGGCGCCGTCTCCGCCGCCTGATTCCTTAACTGGTAAAGAGCAGCAATTAAAGCCTGTGTTGTCTGAGCAGCTATTACTGCCCCTCTGTCGGTAAACAGAGAACCTGACGACAACCTGCCCTTGTGACTCCTCTCCCTAATTTTGGTTACTGAAGTTTAAAAACAGCGGAGTCTTACTTTGACGGCGATGATGTGGCCCGTTTTCCTGAACCGCACTTTGAAAACCTGCCCGCAGGTCCCGCTGCCGATCTCGCCCTCGCTGATCAGGTCCGTCACCTCGGCCGGATAGCGCTGCAGGGACGAGGATGCACAAAGACGCACGCTGAAGGCCAACTCACCACTAAACTTCAGTTCTTTGGGTCCATATTGTCTTGGGGACGGAAAGGAGGACCCTCACAGCCCACCGGACCTCTCCGCCTCAGCTCTGCTCACCTGTCCATCCATCTTCAGGTAACCCGTCTGTTTCATGATTTCTTGTAGTTTCTGGTCAATCTCAGCACTGTGGACACACACAGACACACAAAAAAGAAAACACAGAGTCTCAGGGGGCCGTGCACGTGTGTGCGTCCATCACGTCCACCCGCGCCCATGTCCTGTGGACGCCATCGCCAGCGGAATGTGAAAAGTCATTTTGGGATGTGTAAACAAGGCGGGACTGCTGCTGTTTTCAGCTCGGCGTGCGTGTGCGTGTGTGTGTGTGCGTGTGTGTGTGTGTGCTTACTTCTCCAGGCTCTTGTGGAGGCCGTAGGGCGGCGTGGGCAGGGTGAGCATGTGTCGGGGCCGGCTGGGGTAGGCGTGGTGCTGAGGAGAGCTCTCCGAGGACGACGAGCGGCTGCCTCCGTCGTTGGCTAGCGGCAGCTGGAGCGCTGGAAGAGGAGGGAGGAGGAGGAAGAGGAGGGGAGAGGGCAACAGTTAGAAGGCTGCAGAAGGCCTCACACCTCTAAACAGAAACCGGCAGGACTAGCTGGATCTGACTGTTTCGCCGGTATGAAAGTGCACGCCGCCCTATGGGTGGAGTAGTATAAACGCCGGTAGGAGAGACCTACGGAGAGGAGAGGAGAGACCTCTGGAAGTTAAATCATATAACTGAAGAACTGGAATTAAAACAAAGGGTTCTCCTAAAACCGTCCGTCCATAAATGGGTCACAGCACGGTCCTAACGATCAGGTGGGGGAAAAAGGCGCTGACGCCGCCGTTCAGGGCAAAACGAGAGGCAAACGGTTGGGGCTGGTAACAGTTTCTAGAATAAATCAATGCGCTGTAACTGCGGTTTAATTAAATCCATGATTGTGCTCCGAAATGGCTGGAAAGCTGTCACAGAAGCGAAGACATCCTGCTCAGCGACGCTCATCGCTTTCACGAAAACACGAGCTGCAGCGCAAATCGCTGACGGTCGCTAGCTGATTCACATCAGCAGATTCAAAGACCAAATCATCAGCCTGTAAAACTGGCGACAGCAGCCTGGAAGCACTTCCAGAGTGTCGGATCTGCCTCTAAGGGAAGAATCCTTGAGGGAAGGAAAGGAGAGGTTAGTTTAAAAAAGGGAGGGGGGCATCTCCATAGGCTGGATCCAAACAGAGGACAGACAGGCAGGCAGTCAGCCGGAAAGGCGGGGTGACAAGTCACGGGCCCTGCTGCACTCCTCCTGCTACAAAAGGAAGGAGGACAGAGGAACGAAGGACGTCAAACACAATGAGGTGAGGAGGAGGAGGAGAGGCGTTTCGGCCAAGAGCGCACGGCACAGACGAAGCTGGAAGTCAGACGCAGTCAGTCAGCGTGTCGGTGGGTGGGTGAGACGGAGACGTGAGAGAAGCCAAAGTGGCCACAGCACTCCTGCGGACGGGCCGGTGGGGATGCTGGATTAGAGACGGGGCAAACACAACGCAACCCAAAAACACTGGGACGTGCAGAGAAGCCGCATGCACCGTGATTCTACGCATCCAGGAATACGCAGGGTTAATCATCCAGCGCATGTCCACACACACACACACACACACACACACACACACACACACACACACACACACACACACACACACACACACACACCCTGCCCTGCCACTGGCACAGACACATGGAAGAGGAGGGAATGGTGGAAAGAGGATGAAATGTGAGGAGAGACGTGGTCAAGGACTGGCTTTTATCCAACTCTAACCGACACACCAGTGTGAGGAGGAATATGTGTGTGTGTGTGTGTGTGTGTGTGTGTGTGTGTGTGTGTGTGTGTGTGTGTGTGTGTGCAGGGAACTACAGTGCCATGGTAATGTGGAGGGGGGCATATCTGAAAGTTGCTTAAAATCAGACTCACTTATTAATGAATGAATATGGACACTTCTCTCACTCATTGTGTCTTTCTTTGGCTCACAGGGAAAGTTTGACGTCAACAAATGGATGAAACCAGGGTGAAGGTGTGTGTAGCAGCGTGGTTGGAGGTAAGGTGGGTGCAGAGAGGTGCAGTGGCAGAGAGAGCGATGGATTGAATGATACCTGCACGCTGGGAGGGGGCTGGAGCAGGACTGAGCTGGATCACGATGACTAAACAGAGGAAAGAAAATACACACACACACGCACGCTCGTTACTGCACTGTTCTGTTGGCACAATCACATGTGCACACAGACGCACACACTTGATCACATAACAAAATAAGAGAATAAAACGTCTCTAAAAACTCTTTTCAGATGAATATACCAAAAATGTGTAAGTTGAGATGTAAAACTGGGTTCAGGCTGCTCAGATACGGAAAAATAAACCTCCCAAAAGGAGAGAAATGTCTCCACGGTGGCTGTTCAGACTATTTTAGGGACGTTCCCAACAACCGGGTGAGCAGCGGAACCTGGAAGCCAAACCAAACACAACCACACAGAGGACAGATATGAATGACAACGGCGGCAGATGTTGATTCGGATGTTAGGATGCGATGAGGATACGTCGCTTTAGGCCGATCTCCTAAAAAAGAACGTTATTGCAAACGCTGGCCCGGAGAAACGCTGGTTTTGGCTCTTACTGAGTCTGGCTGTCCAGTTGGTTGTATTTGTGCTGTTTGGATGGTTTCGTTTGTGCGGTTGTGTTATGTTTGCAGCCCATGTGAACACAGAAAGGCTTTTCTGTTCCTATACAGGCGTTTGGTTCAATTGTTTTGCATTCTTGCTGCCATTTTGTACCAGAATTTGGATTAATTACAAAAACTGCAGCCTTTCCTTTCACTCTTTTGCTATCTTTAAAAAAAACACTCACAAAAGCTTTAGGACAAAGACAAAACCTCTTCCAAAAAAGAAACTTATGAAACATGGGAATAGGTCTAAATCTGCAAAGGCAGCCTTGTATCTTGTTAGAAACTGACTTTTCTGACTACATCAGTCTGTTTAATGCTGGATGCCTTGATTCCCTTTACAGATTAAAACATCAATTATCAATTAATCATGGTTTGAGGGGAGCAGAAACACTTAATAAAACACAGCAGTAGCATCGGCTAATTAGCCCAAGTTGACCGTTAGAAAAATTGCGATAGCTACAGCTAAGTAAAGGGAGAAAAATGGCCGTGACACTGACTTTACAGCAAGACTCGCAGTTCAAAAAAAGCTACTTAATTACGCCGTTAGCACATTTGATACACCAGCCCTAGAAAACATTTAATAGACCTGGAACAAGCGTATTTTAGCCGAGCGACGCCAGGCCTGGCGAAGGCGATCTCTCGGCTTGCTAGCCTGTTAGCTTAGCGTGTTTGACAGGACAGAATCAGAGCTCGGGACGGGGCTGCCACGGGGGTGTTTTCCGTGACAGCATTCGGGGTTTGAAAATAACATTTCGTACGGACCGACGCAAGTTAACCCCCCCGTCTGAAGTCAGCGAAGTGGCAGGAAGAAGAACCGAGCAGCCGAGTCGGCGTTTGTTTATGTATCTAGCCTGTTAGCATGGCTCGGCTAAGGCAGAATAACAACCCCCCACCAGCCCATTCCCGACGCCGCCGCTCCGAGCCTTCCCTCGGCTAATCGGTCCCGGTCGGCGACCGCCCGGTCCTCCCCGGCGGACACTCACTTGGCCGCGGACGCGGTCGCTGCGGACTCATGTCGATGTTGAGGTCGATTCTCCGGCGGGCTTCTTCATTTTCCTGCTTTAGTTTCTCCTCGATTCGCGACAGCCTCTGTTCCAGCGACGACATCTTGAAAAACGGAGCACCATGGAGTTCCCAGCAGAGCTAGCGACTCCCCCCCCGGAGGAGGAGGAGGAGGAGGAGGAGGAGGAGGACGGGCGGACGGACGGACGGACGGAGCGACGCTTCCAACCCCACATTTACAATCTGAAATATTTACCCAGCCTGGCTCCTTTACCGGACAGGAAAACCCAAGCCCACTTCCAAGAAAGTTTATCCCGTTAAACTAAAGGAATCCACTTTAATAATTGAACTGGTTTTACTGGTAAATGAAGGTTGTGCGCAGAAATACATCCGTCAAACCCTCGACACGGTGGGATAAACATCTGCACTGTTTGCTGGGGTTTTAACGTAGAATGTGTTATTACTGTGGTAATAACACGGGGCGGTTTCACGGCGCAGCGGCTTCAGGCGGGGTTAAAGGTCACGCGTGGGTTGGTGTCACGTGACAGGTCACTCCCAAATAACAGACGAAAACGTGGCATTCACTCCAAGGTTTTCTTTATAAAATAATTCATCTTATAGTCTCACGTGGATTTGATACCGTCACACCACAGGTAAATAAAATCCACCCCACCCCCGACCCCTGACCCCCGACCCCCGACCCCTGACCCCTGACCCCGTACATTCTCAACAAATGCTCAGTTGTTACAGAAGGTTACGCCACTGGCTCATATGGTTTAAACAGTTACCGTTTTCTTTATATATTGCCAAACTTCCTATTCACCAGAACGCGGCAGCCTCCGCTTTAGATCACCGAAACCAACTCAGTTTCAGAATCAGGTCATGTGACCAGGACGCTTTCTCGCTCGAATCTTCTTGTTCAGACGTGTTTATGTTTGGAGATGACTTTCTTTTTTCCCCTGCATCACTTTTGGTGCTGGTGGCTGTGGGTGTGTGTGTGTGTGTGTGTGTGTGTGTGTGTGTGTGTGTCACCCCCAAATATTCAATTTAAACTAAAACGGGAGGCGGCTGAATGCGTTTCTAACCTTGCGTAAAATGGTGTCAAACTGTCACGGCGGTTGCAAACAAACCAATAACTAAGCAGCACAAAGTTTAAAAAGCAGTTAGGAGAAAGAGAGAGAGAGAGAGAGAGAGAGAGAGAGAGAGAGAGAGAGAGAGAGAGAGAGAGAGAGAGAGAAAGAGTGGTTTTTACCTCCGAATTCATCAGTTAGAGGATCAGGCTTCTGAACGTCACTACTTCCACTGATCGGAATTAAAAAGAGCAGCAGAGGCAGCGTCCTCCTCCTCCTGCTGCTGCTGCACACAGAGGACGACAGCGTGCTTCTCTGCGGCTCAGACACAAACCTAAGGCATTGATGCGAGAAGCCGTCACACGAAGACCAACGTCTGCGTGATTCCAAGCTAGCGGCGTGTTGTACGAGAACGGAGGATCGGAGGTGGGCTACTCGTCTCGGTCCTCTAGCTCTACGGCGAAGCAAAGGCAGACCGCCTGCCTCCGGCCTTCAGCACTCATTCACAGTGTAATTAAAGGCAGGCAGACATTCAGCAGACAGACAGCCGAGACCCGACTCCAGGGTTCCCTCGGCGGGCGGAGCGCCTCCGCCCATTAGCAGAGGTCGGAGACGTAGTCAAAGTCCCGGAAGCTCTCCTGGTCCTTGCGGGTCAGCATGCGAGGCTCTCGCGGAGGGGTGAGCGTGGGCGCCTCGGTGGTGAACTCCTCGTCGAAGTTGCTGACGTCTTCTTTGCCGGTGATGGAGGGGAGGAAGGGAGGGGGCACCTTCCTCTGCAGGAGCGCCTCCCAGTCCATGGTCTTCAGGAGGGAGGAGGGAAGGGAGAAGCTGGGATTAGTTTCCATGAATGGCCTAAAGACGCCTTTGAGATTACCCATGCGGCATTTCATCACTGACCCTGAAGAACGGCTGCTTCTTCACCTCCTCTGCATCCTTCTCTCCAGAGCCCAGCCTTCTCTCCGGGTTCCTCCTCAACAGCTGCACACGAAAAGACAAACCGGAATGAGCTCTTTGCTCCGTCAGATCACATTTATTTACATTTCTGAATTGATGTTTGATCGATTCTTTGTAAAAACATGATTTTCTTTGCCGTTCATGAATGAAACCCAGATGTTTGCGTGGTCGTTACCCTTCTTATGATGCCAATGGCCTCATTGGACAGGAAGCGAGGGTAGCGCACTTCATCGTTGACGATGCTGTCGAACACCTCCTCCTCATCGTCCCCGGGGAAGGGAGACTACGCAAACACAAAGGACGCCTGGTTCAGCACAATCTCGTTTTAACACAGGAAAAGCCCCAAACAGGACCGATTATTCAGGAAGTTCCCCACCTCTCCCACCAACATCTCATAGATGAGGACCCCCAGCCCCCACCAGTCCACCGCTCTGGTGTAGGAGGTGTCAGTCAGCACCTCCGGGGCCAGGAATTCCGGAGTCCCGCAAAATGTGCTGGTCCGGTCCCCGAAGCCCATCCCTGCAAGGGTTTTAGGTAAAATGATAAATAAATAGAAGTTTGGCAAATAATGGTGAGAAGTGTCCAGGGCGGTGATGTGATTCTTCACCTTCTTTACACAGCCCAAAGTCGGCGATCTTCACGTATCCGTCTGTGTCTAGCAGCAGGTTGTCCAGCTTGAGGTCTCTGAAAGATGGAAGCACAGAGTTTTGCCATCGTCTGGGTTTGACAGCGGCTGAGACGACCAGAGAGTCCACAGAAAAAGAGGAAGGCGGCTCCCTTCACCTGTACACAATCTTATGGTCGTGGAGGAACTGAAGTCCGAGAACCACGCAGGCCGAGTAGAACCTGCAATCAGAGCGAAAAGGAGCAAGAGATGAAGCAAATGTTTGTATTTGCATCCTTTCATTTCTGTTGTCACAGTATCTTGGGACGTACATGGCCCGCGGCTCCGTGAAGACATCGGTGTGGATGTGCATCATCAGGTCGCCTCCTGCTGTGTACTCCATAACAAAACACACGTGTTCCGGAGTCTGGAAGCAGGCAAACAGGTTGACCAGGAACGGGTGGTGGGACACGTTCACAATCTCAAAGATGCGTTTCTCGCACATTAAACTGCAGGAGGGAAGAAGAAAGAGACGGGAAACGGACAGAGAGGTGAAGATAATACACATAATTGGACACGATTTGGCTGAATGTGACGATAGAATAGCGATAAAAGGCACCTCTCGACTTCATCGCGAGCTATTATGTCCCCTTTCTTCAAGGCTTTGATGGCGTACATCGTCCCCGTCTTTTTATACTCCGACAGCAACACCTGTGAGCAGACGTGCAAGAACCATGTGTTTCCCCATAAAGAGTGTGTGGAAAAAAAAAATAAAATAAAATAACTAGAAAGGGTACCTTGCCAAAGTGTCCTCTGCCCAACACGGCGATCATCCTGAAATCCTGGAGCGACAGCGGACCTTTCCTTTGCTTACTTCTCACACACACACACACACACACACACACACACACATATCAAAAGTACGTTTATTTTAAATAGTCAGTGACTGAGGGAAAAAAAAACCAAGAAAACCAAAAGCTGATTTTGATTGTTGAACACATCAGAACGCACCAGGGCGATAAAAGTAAATGTTAAAATAAAAAAAACAAGCCACAACAATGATAACATAGAAAATGTGTGTACCTGCCAAGAGATGGGGTTCTGACAGGGCACTCTGGGGTGAGGTCTGGGGGAGAGAAGGGCTCAATGACGGGCATTCGCTCCTGACGGGGGATGTGAGAGGAAAGAGACACACATCCAGAAGACACACACACACACACACACATGCAGAGATGAGACAAAACGGAATGGAAGTCAGACCAACGCCATGACAACAAGACACTTGCAGTAACGGGGGTTGACTGTTCATGCCCGGAGGTGTGAGGGTGGTAAAGACACACTCGGCTGGGTCCATTTCTACTCTGCAGACCCTCCAGGAGGACTGAACGACAGAAACGTCAAAGCTAAACACACACTGGTTAGCTAGGAAGGTGTAGAATAGCCCAGAACGTTACAAGAGTGTGAAATGACTTTTGTTCCTATTATGTTTCTAGAAAATGGCAATCAAAGTTGTGGCAATGGGAGATGTCATTTTGGTGGTTTGGTTACACCGTGTTTTCGTGTTCACTGTGTGATTTCCCACCGTTTTCCCCTGATGTACTCGTCCCTCCTTGTTTTACTTTATTGAAACCAAACATCAGGTATGTGTTGGATTCAGGATTCAGGACACGCAGCACATGTCTTAGGGAGGCAGATTATGACCTTTGGGTTTGTGTTAGTCGGGCTTTTGTTTTTGCAGGATAAACGAAACTCTCCACACCCCCAGAAATACCCCCACCCATCCACCCATCCACCCATCCACCCATCCACCCATCCAAGTCTTGTCTTTGTGTGGTTGCCCTCCGCAGGTCTGCAGTGCATCGTGTATTTTACCGGGCCTGTCCAGACTCACACTGTTGTTTAACTCAGTGAAAGGATCTGTCCAGGTCACCACTAAAGGAGAAACGATCTTGAATCTTATTCCAAAACGTTGCTGATAAATTCCCAGCTGGATACACATGCTGGGAAACCCGCCACCTGACTGCCTCTCTGTGCCTGTCTCACCGGAGTGTGCGTCTCCATGTCTCTTTTGTAATCGCCTCTTATCGGAGAGTCGGTGTCCAGACTCAACTTCTCCACTGAGACCTCCCTGAAATATTCACACACACAGACAGACAGACAGGCACACACACACAAACACACACAGACAGACCAAACGCAGCAGTGCGGGACAGATGAACAGAGACAAACACAGAAGGGTGGTTAGACCTGGGGCTGAGAAAGCAGCACGCACGTCGTTCTTTTCCAGGAAAAACAAGGAAAAAGGTTCACGGAACTCTGCTCAGTTTGATAGCCAAATCTGAAATGCAGCTATCAAACATCGTACACTGAGTGTTTGTACAGTAGAATTACTTGTGAAAGTTGGTGTGTAGCTTCCAATCGAGGCCAACAGCGTAATAATAGCAGCCATTTTTAATGTAACAATGCCAATAATGTTCCGAAGCTAATTAAATAATTTTAAAAAAAAATTGTTTTTGGTTGCTGGGTGTGGGTGTGGGTGTGGGTGTGTGTGTGAATTGACTGTGTATTTTCTCACCCAGGGTGGAGTGTTACGCTGTGTGCGTTAGGACTGTAGGTTCCTGAGTTGTTGACGGTGGGAATGGCGTTACGAAGGAGCCTAACCCACGTCCCAATATCCACGTTCATCTGACGAGCACGCAGAAACGCCTTGCCTGCAACACACAAATACACAATATTACGCCTAAAAAATATAATAATAAAGAAGATGCTCATTATTCGCCACTAGGCGGTGCTACAGGTAGAACGTTCATAACGTTGCTTTTTACTCGTTTCCTGCTTTCACAAGACTACTTTCACTGTGACATCTGTGTCTTAGTTTGGGGAACAATCTTCAACAAATGTAAACGCAGTGGCGTGTCGGAATTCCTGGAATGGCTCTTTTCCATCACCTTGCTGCTTTGAGAAGACCTTTTTCTGCCTCTGGAGGCGAGGGACACGCTCGATGACCGGGTTGAAGAAGGTCACCTGGTTGCCACAAACACAACAAAACTCATATGTGAGTTCCAGATGCAACACTCCGTCTTGTAAGACTTAAAACAGTCTGGACGGACATCAGCCTTCCACCATTTTGTGGGTAGCGGCCCCCGCTGTGTGTCCACGCACACGTACCTCCGCTAGCAGCAGCCCCTGAGGCTCCAGTTCCAGCTGAACTCGGTGTTTCTGGTTATCCAGGAAGTCTTCCAGCTTCACGTATTTCAGAGCACACAGTGAACGATAGTCCTTCCAGTAAACGGCGATCTCAAGCTCCCTGGACTAGAACACACAAAAGCGTCGGTAAAAGAAAAGAGAAAAAGCTTTTATCTGTTAAAGCTGCGTTTTGGATCCGGGCACCAACCCGTTCGAGCTCGACAGTAAAGGTCTGGTCCCAAGCCTGATCTCCCACGGTCTTCCAGACGGTCTGCCCCACCACGGTGTTGTCCAGCTTCAGAACAGCACTCACCTCAGCTGCAGAAGACACAACAGCCCTTCACCTTCCGCTGTCCACCCGTTCCTCACACAAGAGGGGAAATAAAACACACTTACAGGACAGCTCATCCGTCTTGCTGGCTGTTTTCCCGCTGACTGACCCAGTTCGTCCATACAGCCCCTTGCTGCCCCTCATGAAAGACCTCGTGTCTCCGGGGCTGTAGCAGGGAAGCATGACGGTCGTCCCTTTACTACGGCCCGGGACAGCCTCCAGCAGCCCCACGCAGCCGACCAGCTGCACCTGTAAGGTACCTGAGGACACGTGCAGGCGCGTGAGGCGCAGCCGAAACACAGCGAGCCAAAGACGCTTCAAGAAAAAGCAAGGATTTCGTCAAGTCTCACACACCGGTGAGCGGGGACGGCTTGTTGAGAGTGCTGTACTGGTTGTGGAGGTAGGGGGCGCCGTGGCGGGAGCTGAAGGCCGGGGAGGAGGCCAGGACCAGCTCCTCTTTGATGACGCTGGCTTTGGGATGGTCCTCCGGCAGCTCTGCCAGACGCTGCTCCAGGGAGTCTCTCAGGAGGTCCAAGCGCTGAGACGCCTCGCTCAGGCGCGACTGGGCCTGCCGAGCGCACGTGGAGCCGCGTTGACGCGCGTTCCCCGAGGCCACGCCCGCTCCCGTTTCTCAGTCCTACCTCAGACAGCGCCTTCTTGTCCTGGACCTTGCTGGCGCTCAGGAGCCTGAAGACGTTTTTGGCCCCCTCTGCCACGGCGTGCTCCACCCGGTAGTGATGCCTCAGCTCCTCGATGCGCAGCTCCACGCCGCAGACATCCTGGTTACCTGCAAGGCAGAGAGGAGTGGCTGATCATTCCTGCCCGCCGGAGTTTGACCTTGCCAGGTGCTCGCGCAGACTTGGGCCTGCTGTTTTGGCAGCAGTGTGTTATAGGGGAGTGCCTCTGGGAATTCCCAGTCAGGTTAAGGCCTAAAAGCAGGTCATGCACAAGAGTCAGACAACTATCAACAACTTTTATGACCTTTAGACTAAAATACTCCTTTAAATTTAAGTTAAAGTGAATAAATTACTAAAAACACACACACACTTGTGGTTTAAATGCTAAAACTGCATTAGCTAGATGGCAGCACAAAAGTGGGGGCAGTGCTCTCTGAAACGGTAACAACATTCTGGACGGCGCTCCATCACTTAGGAAAAGAGACTCAGGTCAGGCGGCGAGAGGCCGCGAGAGAGCACAACTACAGCTAAGTGCTTGGCCTAATGGCTCCACAGCAGCCTCTCACACTGGGAACAACACGCAAACCAGCAAACGGGTCTGGGAGGATAGAACGAGGGAACGAGCACGGTAACGGTGTTAGGTTTACCTAAAAATGTCAAACAGTCACAAAAAACAAAACAAGTAGTTAAAAAATAGTATCAGATATGATTATGAGTTGTGGGAGACAGGGAGAAAAAACCAATGGAGTGGGGCAGGAGTAGAGATGGATGGGGATGCTTTTATCTCCTAATAAGGTGTTCTGCCTGGAGCTAAGACCCAGCTAGATGACCTCTCCACCGGGTGTGGTGCCTGGAGACTGTCTGTGTACACTAAACACACAACCCACATCTGTCTGTGTGTGTGAGTGAGTGTGAGAGAGCCAGAAAGAGAAAGTGAGATAAAGAATGATAAATATCCAACATCTGTAAATGATCAACAAAACATATTACACAAACAGTTGTGTGTCATATATACACAGAACATCTCATCTATGTAGTAGTGTAAACAATACACAGAGGATTAGAGAACACTGGTGCCATCAGGAGTGTGTGTGTGTGTGTGTGTGTGTTTGTGTGTGTGGACTATGGTTGTAGTCAGGAATAGACGGTTTAAAAGTGGATATTTAACAAAATGAAAGCTTTGAGTCGACGTCCTACGACGCGACTTGAAATGAAAGCCAGCTGTTCCCCCTCAGTGACTCGCTACAAAGAGACAAAACAACTTGAAATTTCTTCCACTGAGGTGCTTCGGTTCTTTCGTCTGATAAACAGATAAACTCTCAACGCCTCTCCGCCTTTTCCGGGGTTCCAGGCAGCTCAGTACGACTGATGAGCCATTCTGAGGCTGGAAGAAGCTTCTAAAAAAGCTCCAGAGTGGCCCTGGACCAACATGGACTCCCTCCTCCCAGACCTCCAGTATTCTCTCTGTTTTTATTCAGAAAAGGATGGAGAACAGAGCAACAGGTGGGAGGTTTTCCGGCCAGGCTCAAACACAGCTCCTTTCATGGACACATCTGTGCGTGTGGCCCCCACCCTGCGGAGCTGCTAAATCCGATTTGCGGCGGTGAGAAGCGTTCCAACTCATAGGATTGACGTTACATAAACAGTGGAATCAGAAATGCAAATTCTGAACAGAATTCTGTGTTTTTCGTGACGGCATTTAGAAACAACTACACCAGAGATGCAAATCAGGTGAAGATGAAGAAGGGCCGAGAGCCGATCGCTCACCCTGTGTGTCGTCGCTCTGCTCGTTGGCCTGCATCGCCTTTCGGATCTGCATGCGGATGATGTCAATTTTGGTTTTACTGTCCTGCAGCATCTGCTGGGCCGTCTGGAGCATTTTCTTATCCTTCAGTAACGGACGCAGAGACGATACACACAGATATCAACATCCCGGAAGAGATTTTCAGGGCAGAAAAGTTGGGACTTTTGGAAAGCGGCGCTTTCGATGCTGGGTCGGGGCTGCTGTCGCATGGATCATCGCAGCTGGAGGCCATCAGACTGCAGCACCGCTGAGGCGTTGTGGAAGCTCTCCACCAGCCGGTGTCTTTGGCAGTGACCTTTTAACCCGACCGATGAATGGTGGTGTGGATTACAGCCCCATCCCTACCTTGGTCGAGCCGTTGGAGTAGACGGGGATCATGTTTTCCACGCCCTGCTTGACTTTGAGCTCTATGTTCAGCTGTCTCTCCAGGGCAGCGATGCGGTCCTTGTGCGCTGACGTGCGGCTGTCTGTCCCAGGAGAGAGAGGACACTCCTCTGTGGGGGGGGGGAACAGCAAACGTGGGGTGAGAAGAAGAAGAAGAAGAAAAAACGAGCATTTGTTATGTGGAGAACTTTTTTTTGGATGGCCCAAACTTCTACCCCGAAGATCAAATTCCCAAACACACCTTTGTTTTCTTCTCCTCCTTTGACCACGATGTGAGCATCCAGTTCTTGCAGCTGAGCGTGCAGGTCTTCCAACCTGCGGTTAGAGGAGCGCAGCTGGCTGTCCACCTGAGGGAGAGACACCCGAATCACATTTTTAGCAGCCAAAAAAAAAACAAAAACGCGACCAAGGTCGGTGTGAGGTGATGCTGAGATGGACGGAGTGAAAGAACTTTGAGCGCATGTCTGAAAGTGAGATTTCCTGTGGGTTTTTATTGCTTCTGCCGTCCGGCCGTAGCCGAGTCGAGACCCGTGTTGTTCCAGTAACATAGAGGGCAGCCCTCAAAAGAATTTCAGGGGGTCAATAAATATAAAGTGGTTGAAAGGAAGTGGATCATTTCCAGTGAGGAAACATTTTGCCGTATCCATACAGACAGGACTAAATACCCAACACACACACACACACACACACACACACAAGTCAAATACTGAGTGTGAAGCCTGGTTAACGAGCTGAGAAGTCTGTCTGTTCACACCTGCCTGCAGTAATAACGCTTGTTTTCAGCCGTCTATGCTTTGTGGCTGCTGGTTACGGATGTAATAAAGCTCGGAGTCCTCTCTTCCTGCTGCGTGTGGATGTTGGTGGACGTAGCTGAAACCTGATCCGACCTGCTGAGCGTTCCTCTTGTCGGTGGTGGCTCTGCGCAGGTTCTCGGCGCCCTCTTTGATTTTCAGCTCCTTGCGGATCTCCCTGCGGATCTTTTCGCGCTGCTCGTCCAGAAGCTGCTGCACGCCCGAGTCGGAGAAATCCGAGTTCTGGTCCAGACCGAGCTGCTCCAGGACCGACAGCCCACCTGGGTCGCTCTAAACGGACACAATAACGGAACCGTTAGGGCAGGAAAAATGGGCAAACTCTGGAAAAGAGAATAAACGGACGGGAAAGGATGTACAACAGTCAGAAAACAAGTGTTGGAAATACTCTGAACCAAACAAAGAAGTCAGGTTTTGGGCCACGACGGATCCTTTGATACGCTTTGCAAGAAAAGCACGAGGGCTAATGAGCCGGGACACTGAAACAATACACAGAAGAATGCCCATTCTAAATCATTTCCCAGGCTGCCATTGTTGCCTTCCAGTGTTTTTCTGACCTTTTCTGCGTCGTCTGGCTCGAAAACAAAAACCCACACTCGCACATTAGGCGCATGGCCTCTGTTTAAAGAAAGCAATGGCTTCCTAACGTCGCTGGAGCTTAAGATATGTAGATCAACAAATGGGACCGAAGCAGGACGGGAAAAGACAAACGGAAGGAGCCTTCACCTCTGCGCTGTCCACATCCTCCTCATCACCATGCCAGCACATCGTCGGTTCAGATGCAACCTCAGGTTAGCGTCCAAACTTTATCAACGTGTCAACTGAGAGCAGAAATGGGCAGTGGGGGACGACGTAAAGAGATAAAGCGAGGGAGAGTTAAGTGTGGGAGGGGAGGGAACGCCTTCCAGAGAGGATATCCGTCCCGACACCAAGCTGCTCCGGCCTTTCCTGTTTCCTCAAAGTTTGCTGCCGTCGGTGGACTGTGAGGGGACACGAGAGGAGGGACAAAGACGGGCTGGACGCGGTGATTTTCCCCACATTTTGGTTTAACTCTAGATACGTTGCGAAGCTCCGTCTCCGGAGCCACGTAGGTCGGGGGCAGTGGGGAACGTGCGGCAGCCATATTTACTCTGGGTCAATGATATAATCTGAAGGGTGGAAAAAAGGAAGGATGCATTTTCCAAGTAATGGCTCCAGGCCAAACAGTGAGACGGTGACACAAAGCTGCATTTTTCCATTGAGCTTCACATCTCCAACCCCCTAAAGGCCGGCCCCTCCTGCTGTGAATGGTTAGTCTGAGAGCCCTTTTGGAAAATAACATCATGAGGCTGTAAGAGCGGCAAACTAAGGCAGGATAAGCTTTTAATTTCACACCGCAACAGCTGGATATCGGACAGCTGGAGCAGATACTTTACAAATTTCAGTGCTTTGCTTTTTTTGTTTGTTTGATATTGTAAAACGCCAATAAAAACGGACCGCTTTGCAGGGCGCCAGATCATATTTTACATAAAAAAGCTGGACTGTTTGATAAACGCATGTCGCAGCCCTTGTTTTGCTTTGCACACTTTTTCCTGGGCTGTTTGCCTTCCAGCAGCAGTGGCCACGTCTCTGTGTGCACTGTGCATGTGATCCACACGTGAGACACGGACATGTTGGAGTCCTGCAGCATGCGAGACATTTGAATATTTTAGTTCCTTACGCGGCCATGACAACTTTCACTATTTCAACTGAATTTCTTTCTCTTTTTTCCATGCAAAAACGTTTCTAAACCCAACAGCCCGATCGCGTTGAATTTTACTAGCTTTCTTTTGGACAAAGGTGGACATCTGTGGCAGTGAGGCCGGGGAGCAGAGTCCTGTTACAGCAGCTTGGACAGACGGCAGGAGCAGATGGTAGGACCTGGCAACATATTCACCCAAATTATAAATAACTTCAATATAAAAAGGTTGCAAGTAACACGGCCTCCTGATTTCTAAGTCCCAGCGAAGCAACATCATAGCTGCTTTAAGGCCCCGAGTGCTCGTGTAGTACACGTCTTCTTCCTGCATTACTTAAATACATGAAAACTTCTGCTTCTTTACTGGCAACGTGTCACGAAAGGAACACGGCACAAAAATGAACAACAAAAACCCCTTCTCCCTCAAAGATGGCCGCGGGGGGACGGCCAGGAATGACTCATCCCCAGCGGTGGTGGTCAGAGACGCAGGGAAAAAAAACGGATTCGGGAGATATCTGCGCCGAACACGCTGGGTTTGATAAAAGAGTGTGTGAGGAGCCTCCGGCTGGGTGGAAAAGGACAGCGGAGGACAGGGCTCAGAGCGCAGCGTGGCGCGTCTGTATGAACACGTCCTCTTCTGGGAGGACAATGCCTCCAGTTTTACACTGCACAATAAAGTGGAGCGACGCTGGTCAGGCGTGCGCTCACTTCTGCTTGGAAGCTCCTCGAGGGGCGGGGGGGGGGGGAGGCCAGAGCTCTCAGCCCGTGACCGGCTGAAGCCGGTGTTATATCCGAATGAATAAACAGCAGCTGGGACCACGGGGGCTTACTTCTTTCTCAATGGGGCCAATTCTTAGTTTTCAAGTGTTCGACATGCGGCGGACACACCCAACAGTTGACACAACCCCAACTTATGGTCATTAGAATCCTACTGACCCTGCTGGGATATTTAAACGCTTCATCCAATCAGCAGCCAGCTGATTGGATGGAAAGATGGAGAAATGCATTGTTTCTGTTGGAAGAGAAAAGGGCGTGCCACTGCAAAACAATCTAACACCCCCCAAAAAAAGTGCCAGAGAGTCACAAGGTTAAAAATACACAAAGTCCCCAAAATCTAGAACAGGTAGTAGTGTTTAACACTGATCAAACTCCAACAAACGCACGCTTCAGCCAGCGCCGGCCTTCATCTAGCTAAGTGTTGTCTAATCCTTCCCGGGCTCAGAGGGAAGCGGTTTGTTCCAACTGGCACCTCTGACAAAGCAACACACCAGCAGTGCGCCGAAAGGCCAAAATAAAGCGTCCGAAGATGAAGCGCCACTGCGCCGTCCTCCATGTTTGGCCTTCTACTTGACTGACTTCTGCACGCTTACCTTTCTGTTACTTCTCTGACTTGCATCACAGCAAGTCTGAAAGCGGAAGTGCGTTTCTAAGTGAAGATGAGGAAGTGAAACGAGCCCAGCCATTCCTGCACCTCCGACGGCTGCTGGTGCACTCGTTCGTGTGCCGCAGCCGGAGAACTGCTGCTGTTCTACCAGTAAATATCATAGAGGTGACCCCCTGTGGTTAAGCGTGTGAGTATATTACGCCATCAAGTAATTTAAGGCCAGATAATCTTAGATAGCTGCACTGTCAGGTCTGAGATATCAGCCTGGACCAGCAGAGCTGCACAAATAACATAGATGTTTCCTTTCCTCGTGCCCCGGTACGTGCGAGGGCACACGCCATTTCAGCGAAGGAGTAAGACGTCTCAGCAGAACAGGGTTAGGCAAATGCAAAAGTACTTTAAACAAATGTCCGATCTTTTAATTCAAGGTTGAAAGAGGTTAAAAAAAAATCAGACTTCCATATGGAGTCATAACATGTCCGCCAGCGTTATTTATGGGCACTCATAGCAAACGTGTGGAGGAAAGCTGGAGCAAGTCATTAGGAGAGCATCCGGGGGCATTCCTGAGATGCCTGGAAGGTGACCGCATCCAACCTGGCGGGGAAAAATAGTGGAGGAGAGGGAGGAATGCAAAGGCACGCCGTGAGTAGGGAAGACTCGGAAACGACCAATCAAAGATGCCGATTACAGGCACCAACAGAACGCTTCCCATCGTTCTGCCATCGTCATTATTTGCTGTTTGTGACTCAGTGACCTTAACAGAAATAGCTTTAGGTGGAGGACATTTGGGGTTTCCAACACTGCATCTCCCTCGCAGGAATACATATTTTTAGAAGCTCTTTTATATTCAGAGGACAAATAAATCTCACCACCCTTCCCCTTGAGACAGACCGAAAGGACGCGAACGCCTGTTAGCAAAGATACCAGCTGAAGAAAGCAGAAGGAGCCAAAACAGGAAAGGAGACAGACAGTGTCAGCCAAAAGCGCCAAAGGTGGAGGAGAACCGAGGGGGGTAAACTCTCAGCGCAAGGAGCAAGTGGTGAAAGAGAGCAAGCGAAAGCACGTCGGAAGGCCCGACTTCCTGCTAAACACACGCATCAGATGTAGGGGGACGATAAAGACAGAGAAAGAGAGACAGGTTCTTTGAAAGCAAGTTGGGAGGAGAATTATTTCTGGAAACTAGTTTTAATATACGTCAGAACCACAGAGTAGTACTAGACGGTTTACTGTCCCCGTTTTTGCCCCTTTATTATCCTTCAAACAAAACCCAGGGCAAAATAGTTGCATACATTACCAAGTAACCTCATTAACATGGACACGCAGGCTGTTTTAAGCAGCTTCTTGCTTTCTGCTGCGCTCACGCTGCTGCCTGGAACAACAAGCCTATTGTTGCGCCCTCCCTGAGGCCGGCCCGTAGGCCACGCTAATCCATTCTGCAACCGAGAGCTGGTCCCCCAGGGTCGGTGCATCAGTGAGACTCAATCTCAAGGATATACATTTACGGGACACCCCCCCCCCCACCCCACACCGGAGCACTGGTGCTGTCCCGCCAACGTCTGTTCACCTGACGAGGAACAGCTGAAATCCCAGGAAGAGCTAGGCTTCAGTAAAAATAAACTAGCTCATGGGATTTTAATTGGCTAATAACACAGCTGTGGGTGGAAAAGGGGGTCAAAGGGAGTTTACACTCCCTCTTGTAACTTATTTTACTCTCTGACATTTGTTAAAGAAAGTAAAGTATTATTTTAAAAAATTTTTTAAATGCAGTTACCTTTAAATATGCATTTTTTTGAGTTTTGGCCATGCCGCCGGTCACGATAGCAGTAAAAGCAGCGTGCCATGAGGTCCGTGCACACTGGCGTTGGCCGGCAGGTTCACCGCATGGGCTGTTCCAACGCCCCAGCGGAGGGGGGAAGATGTTGTATTCTGTCAAACTTGCTGACCATCTGTCTTTTGGGTTGTATAATAATAATAATAATAATAATTCCTTCCCTGCTGCTTTCCTTTTAGATTATCCTGCAGTCCTTTTAGTTTAATCTGCTAAATTTGTCAGTCTTCCAGGATTACCGTGATGAAAGCTCCAACAGGTCCAAGCAGGGTCGCAAACAATAAGTCAAAGTTTCAGCCAGGAGCCATCAGCCTATATTGAAGCTCAAGGCGTTTTTGGATCCGTCTGAATCGAGTTATATAACGTATTTAGAATAATGAGAAAGTACAGGCCTGACTGGCTAACAACTGCTGTCATTTCATTCGCTCTTTAATTAAACGTGGGGCAGAAAGGCGTTTCCATCAAATCTCTAATGACTTTGGCAAATGTGATTTTACAGCCTACACTTAGTTAATTGTCCCAAAACACAGTTGAGGAAAACGTGGCAACAAAAGCGCCAATATTCCGTGTATCATTTGTAACATCTCCTGTCCCATAGCTCCAAACATGTTGTCAGCGAGGAAACCGTAAACATGGCGTGAACTCTCTGGTCTCTTTCTCTTTCTTGGACACGCTCTCTTCATGAAAACACAGGGGGGAAAGACATGTTTATTAGGACCGATTGATCAAAGCGATTTGACTGTGTCTTTTTCCAGTCTCCTATCTCTCCATCCATGTTGGGGTTTTTTCAGCGTGATGGGAAACTCCCGGCGGACCCAAGGTCATCGCAACCACGCCAACCCCAACCCAGTCTAATGACAGAGACTGTGTGTGTGTGTGTGTGTGTGTGTGTCTGGGGGGGGTTTAATGACTCCCAAAGCCTATATTTATCTTACCACACCCTCACCGCGTGACACACAGCCATACCCACCTTAAACATTCCATATCATTAACAATGACTCATTTCCAGAAGAATCCGCATCTACTCGGGTTTTGGCTGGGTCTGGGTGGCGACAGCCTGCAGGCTACCGGTTTGGTGGTTGTTTGTTTTCATCCTTTAATTTCTAATTATTCTCTGTGGACAAAAGCTTGACACTCAGCCAAAGTTAAAAGGGAAAAACGGGAGAGCCATGCAGTGGGAGAGAGGAGGGCAGCTGGGGTGTCGCACACCGACAGGAGGCAGCGATGGCTGGACGAGGGAGCTAACAGAAGGGCAGCCGACCTGGACCGTCAATACACGCCCTCGACTGTTGCCACTCTGCAACCACGCGTGGAATAATGGTCAAAGCTTGTGAGGAAGGCCGGAGAGGAGAAGCGAAAGACACAGCTGGTAACAGCTTCCAACGAGGGATGAATACAAGGATGGAAACCAGTTCCAACAACATCATTAATCCAGTAGGAAGTAGATGTTAAATTACTGCTGAGGTTTGCTGCTCCTAGATGAACTTAAGTGTGTGGTTTCTTTGCATTTGCGGCTCGGAGCCGTTCATACATTCGAATGCGTCTTTTGCACGAGCCAGATTGTCGTCATCCAAACTGGAAGTAAAAATCAACGCTGATAAATCAACGTGTCAGTTGTTACTGAATAATATGGATCATTTGACTCATGATGATAACCAAACACCAGGGTGCTCATTTCAGACGTCACGCTGCTCAGAACACACCAACACTGCAGCACTGTTCTGAGTTTTCCTTCGGGCTTTATGCACCCAGCAGCTGGAAAAGTCAACATTCACGACTGCCGTCCTCATTGGTCACTTCTTCCAGCGACCGAGGCCTATCTGATGAGCTGGCAGTATTGTTTTGGAGCTGCAAGCAAATTCTATAAAAGATAAGAGTTGGGGGGAAAACTTGGTTCCCTCTTTTGACACAAAGTCGGAACAGAACACACTCCTCTAGGTTTTCTTTCTGAAACCACGAGATCACGCGAGCTTTCTGTAGCACGACAAACCACGAGGTCAGTAAGCACGAGAAGGGTCGGTAACACTGAGTGGCTGATTAAACAGTCTGGCGTGGCTGGTGATATGAGGATCGATGGATGTGGCCCAGGGGCCACGCCGCACCGAGGAGGACGAGTCAAGGGTCGCGGTCTGCTCGGACCGAAGGCCGCTAGTTGGAACCAGCCCATGCGATAGTTTGCAAAAAGAAAAAAGACTGGTGATTACTGATTATTTTACCACCAAAAGGTCTAAATAACAATACCAATACCTTAAAAAAAGACGACCTCAGCACAAATCTGACAGAAGTTCACCATCTGTGATCCAGTGGTCCCCCACAGAAAAGCCTGACCCAGTCTGCACAGCCAGAACACTGGTGTGGTACTGGTTTACTCCCCAGTAGGCCGACGGGTGACGTCACGGCGCGAGCCCAGTGTTTTCTGTTGTCTGTCTGTGCGTGCAAGTGTGTGCGTGAGTGTGTGCGTTTTACTGGGGGGAGGCAGGGTCTATTTGCGGCTGGAATGCAGGGGTACATCACTATGAGGTCATGAGAATTATGGGCTGTTTGCACAGAGGGCCGGCGAGATGTGGGAGATAAAGAAACAGGCCCAAATCCACGAAGGGAAACATGAGATTACAGCAAGTGCTGGGGCCAACTATAAAGCGAAAAAAAAAAACCAAGGATTTGACTTTTTCCTCCCAGTCCCAACCCCGTGGGCAGCAGCCATGTTTCCAGCGGTCGGGCGGCTGGGTGGCTTCTGTGGGCGCTGTGGGTGCACCAGCCGATAGATTACGTCCTAACCAGGATGGGGAAAATGAACTCTCAGTCTGGGCTGCTGGTGTCAGACAATTCAACCCTTTGTGCAGCAGCAGCTACAGAGTCGTGGCCAGTATATTGTCCTTCGCACCAGCAAAGCCACAGCAACGCCAAGCTGGTTCTGGCCTGTGGGCCCACCACAGGTTCATTAGTGGCTATTTTTTGACTTGCTGCAATCTATACAAGGTGAGAATTGATCACACTTAGACACATGTATTTTTTAAATGTTATACTGTTTTGGACAGGCTGGTAATGCATATTTGTGGCCCTGCAGATTGGGAAATAAACAAATCTGTGGCGGTGACGAGCACATCTACTGTAAGTCATCCAGTGGGAGATGAGGATGGATTTACTGGCTCATGTACTGAGGCACAGATGTCGGTAAAGCCTGTAATGTAGACACAATCTGAAGAGCACGGAGCCCTAAATGCGCCATTTAATGCTTAGGCGCAGCGTGGATGGGTGCTGTTGCAGAGGGTATGCGGCGCTGCAGATCCCATTCAAAATGGAGGACAGAAGAGGTGAAGTATGTGTCGAATCAAGTCGTTGAAAGCGTGGCCACTGGATTTTACAACTGTCTGGTAGGGTCAGAGAGCATGCAGCAACAGCCTGTGCAGCCGGCGCAGGATAATTACGCGCCATGAGAACCAGTCCATGGTGGAGATCAAATGGTAGCACTGGGAATAAAAGGTCCAGCTGTAAACACGTCTTCCTTAAGTGAGCGCTGTCTCTCGAAGTCTCCTGCTGTTCGACTGTTTCCTGATGGATTCCTGCAGCTTCGGATGGCCGACGCGGGCAGAGGCCACCGCTGAGAACAGCCTACTTGGTGCGCATAGCTGCCTCCTTACGTCACGGGGAGCTTTATGGGAAGAAACGGTACGATCTCCCCAGTGGGTCTGCTGTTGGATCAGGGCATTCGGGGATCAAACAATAAACCCAAAGGCCCACCACAGATCCCCTCAGTCCCAGAGGCAGACGCATTTCTGTCTACTACTAAAAGTGACGCAGCTTGATTTAGCTTTCGATTTTGGATGCTTTTCGGCCTCGGGGTAAGCAAAGGGCACGCCACGGGAAGGGATGAGAGCACCGCGGCGTGCCTCACATGTACAAAAAAACAAAAAAAAAGCCAACTCTGTTGTTCCCAGGGCCTCGGAGATCCCTGCCAACAGAAGCGACCTCCCGCAGCTAAACCTGAAATGTCAGACGTGCTTTGAAGGCCCTCGGCTGTGATGGAATATTAGCTTAAAAGGTACGACACCAGTTGTTACGAGTCACGAAATAAAGACGCCAAAAAGTGTGTCAGCCTTGAGCAACAGACAGGACCATCGGGAGAGCGAGCTAACGAAGGCTACCCAAAAATCTGACCCGAAGGAAGCAACGTGACCACAGCACTGGCCTGACCTAATCGACCGAAAAGAGGGAACATTTATGAGGATTAAAAGTCAACAACTGTTTGCAACATCAGCTGTACACATTACATAATGACCCAAGTATTTCCGCCAACTACGATCACCAGCAGCAGCTTTTAACTGCTAATTTACAACTGATGTACTGGTGCTTGTTGTTTTAGTGCTCATTATTTGCTCCCTCCAAATATCAGGTATCATCCCCGCGGAGCCGTCTCCTGTTTCACCGGCAGAGCTTCGCTGGCTGATGTCAGAGTTCTTACAGCGCAAATATGAGCGCACAGGTGAGTTGCATACACCTGCTTTGCCTGCGTGACACTACAACCACCTGCTTTTTCAAGGTGCAACCTCAAATTTGCAAGTCAACACACGCCTTGCTTGTAAAATGTCAAACGCTGAACAATGGCTGCCTCCGCACGCTGTCGGCTCGGTAGAAATACACAAAAAGCAAACATCTTTTAGAAAATTTGGGGGGGTTTGAGCTAAGCAAAATGCAAAGTGAGCAAGTTTTCTACTTTCGGGGACCCATGAAAAATAAAACACCTGCTGGGGGTTGGCGGCCATGTTTGTAGTGTGTGTTGTTTCAAAGCAAACGCCACTATTATGCCTGTGTATACCTGCCTTTATTCTTCCTCTCTACACACAAAACACAGCTAAACAAAGGCAGGACAACGTGGCAAACACAATGTAGGGTGACACCAAGGTGACCGAGCGCTGATCCTGCTTTCTGCATGAAGTCCCATCCATAAAGTATCACACCATCCATTATTCACCAAGAACTGACTATCTGTTTCCAATTCAGGCGAGTGGGTCTGGGTTTGCTGTCGTGGGCTTTTTGGGTCAACCGAGGAACAAAAGAAGCCTCCAGTTGAGCCGTGAGCCAACAGGAACCAACCTCCAACCCAGGAAGACACTTAAAACCTTGTTTTCAATGGTGGGCTGTGCTTCCAAAACTGTTTTTATCAGCATCTGACAATCCCTCTTTAATCTGGGGATTAATCCACTGGTTGCTCCATTAAATGGACATTAACCAACATGCATGTCAACTATAGCCAGCAAACAAGGGAACCAGATGAAACATGGGCAGAAATGAACTTCCCCCAGGGCACAGTCATGTGATCAGCATTTTCACCAGACCCTAATCTACAATGATTTTTAGAAAAGCATAAAAACATTGAAACCTTGCAGGTGGTTTAGACGAGACCGACGAGCCCGGGGTGTCCGAGTCCACCCACTTACTTGTGTGGAGTCGTTCGCCATCGTTGTCCCTGTTGCTCTTTTTTAATCACTTGCACGGACAGCCTGTGCACATGTGGGGCTCGGTGGCTGCTGCTGGCGTCTAATGTCCTCCTCCACGCACCGAGGCTGCGGGCTGGCCGGGTCGTTGGTCCTCTGCAGACGTTAGCGCACCTCCGCGCGGACGGCCAACTGACACAAAGGCAAACAGTCAAGAAGTAATCCCCATTGTTGTCCTGCCTGGCCGCGCCTGAAATGAGGCTCCCGTCGCTTTCCAGCACCTCAAAGCCCCATCCGCGTCGCCCAGACAGGCGCAGACGAGGACGCCGACCGCCCGCTTTAAAGAACACGCGTCGAGCGGTACACTCGAAGGGACAAAGCTCCGGGGTCGTCGTTCATCCCTCGGTTGGAGAATCGGCCATCCAGCAGCTAGCCAGCGCTTCACACAGCCACCGGCGGTTCAGCTTCGTGCCCCGCGGCCACCGACCGGCGTCCTCGCCAAGCGTAAAGCAATAAAACGCGTCTTTTCTCGGCGGTCTCCTTTTCCTGGTAACATCCGTGTACCGTGAACACGCCTCGCTCTCTTGTCTGTATCACATGCCACTCACAAAAAACACACAAAAAAAACCCCCCGTCCGTCGGATGTTCGCACGCCGCTAGCATCTGCCGACGACGCACGGTGGAGGCGCCCGGCGCGGTCCCACAAACTTTGGTCAGAAAAGCGGAGAAAACGCGGCCGAGCCCGGGGTCCGTGGCGCTGCGCAGGGCGGGCGCGGACGTCTCATCGCAGCGGTTAACTGTCGCGAGGCGAGCGCACGCGCCGCTTCTACGCCGGGCTCCGCCGCGCGCTCGCGAGGCTCGAGAGAAGATGCCCTGGACGCTCATTGGTCCAGGGCTCGGCCTCGGGGGCGCGCACGGATGTGCGAACGTGCCGCGCGCCAGCCATCAGCGTCAACCTGTGACGAACCAACTGTTGGTCGTGTTTTCACAACTGCGCCGTGTTGCGTTCAAGTGTTCACCCTAAGTACATAAACAGAGCTTGGAAACTTGTACTCGCCTTTTTTTTTTTAAAACACACGCGATTCGATACGCTTTCAAAATAGTTTATATTGGTACAGGGATTTTTTTTGTAGTGTTTTTTCTGACCATTTTTGGCCTCCTGGAGTATGATAGTAGGCAGGTCTGCGCTCATCCACCTGTTGGAAAGTCCCATAAGAAAGCAGCTGGTAGCCAGGGAAGTGATGGGAGCATGGTACAGGTGCCCCTTGAAGCAAAATACCAAATCCTAGAATGCTTGGAGTGCCTGTCTAGGGCAGCTTACTCACTGTTTGAGCTTTGTCATTTCTCCTCAGGGACCAATAAAGACATCTTATTCTGTGACACGCAATCTGGCAGGTTAGCAACAGCTCAACGAATGGATGAATAAACTCACTGGCAATTAGAATTCCACAAACCCGTTAAATAATTGTAATGTTGGGTCAAATGTGACGCAGGTTAGGGGATGAAAAAAAAAGAAGACGCCTTGAAAAGGTGAGTCCAACCCCCTTGACCTTTGGGGGCTTCGGGTCAGAACAGAAGCAGGAGGTCGGCTGTTAGCATAGCTGCTAGGTAACCTAACATGTGATTTAATATTAACGACACACAATATACAAAAAAAGATCAGCTGCAGGTGTTTTAGTTCAATCTTGGGGCGTAATTTTAACAAATAAGAGCCATTCTTTTTGACCGTTTTCGAACTTTAACATTAACGTTAGCATCTTAGCATTAACCACCCGCAATATTAGTTAACAGCCCCCAAAATGTGAACGGTGAGACAGACTACTTTGTGTATACTGGTGTCTTATTTATACTGTTTATACTATTTACTGCAGGCTTTATTAAAAAAAAAAAAAAAAAAAAAAAAAAAAGGGAAAAATCAGCCGACAGCTAAGTTAATGGCAGACCCGGAGGTTTTGACGGAGGTGGCTGAGAGCCCGGAGGCGTTCTTCCACAACCTGGACATGGCCAGCCTGGAGAACTTTTGCTATTTGGCAGAAGAGGGTTCGTAAAGACATTCAATGTGTGTGTGTGTGTGTGTGTGTGTGTGTGTGTGTGTGTGTGATAAAGTGTGAGTGTGATAAACTTCTATATTGGGGACGCTTTTAACGTGCTTTTATTTTGACAGCCTAAAACTGCGAACATTCTGTCAATCAGTTTGCTTTTTAGAAATGGGACTTAGAGGATTCATGGTAGAACTGATGTGCTTCCCGTTTATGGATGGGTGGATTGTGTTGGATTGGATTGTGCAGGCTTCGCCGATGCTGCTCCGGTGCTGCCCGGCGGGGCTGCGGGCCTCCGCGGGGCTGACGGGGAGCCCCTGGGCGGCTGGATGGAGCGCATGTTGGTGGACTTCCAACTGGTGCTGCAGTCCATCATGAGCCAAGCAGACGACTTACAGGACCGCCTTGTCAACGCGTAGATCCTCAGCTATTCCTATATACACAGGTGAAAAGCATTTTCTATTCTTTTTTTTATGTTTTCTGTGTTTTTTTTCCTCCACCAGCAGCCATTCGCAGGCGGACGAGGAAGCTGTTTTCAACACAGTTCAACATTTCCTCAAGTTCTGCCAGCCTTTCTTCAACAAGCTGGATACTCTGGCTCGGAACACAGCATTGGGGGGGAACCCTTTGTCGTGCGATGTTTACAAAAAGGTACCTGAAAGCAGAAAAATGGGTCACCTGTTTTCCCGTTGGTGTGGACCAAGGCGCCTTAAACGTCTTCTTTGTTGGTGGCGGTAGTTTGCAAATGTCTCCCAGCAGCTGTGTGACAGATTGAAGCAGCTGTTGTTGACCTGCGCCAGCTGCAAGCTCCTCTCCGTGGTGGACAGCGATCCTCTCGGGTACCCGGGGCCCCCTCGGCTCAGTTATTCGGACCCACATCCAGCGATACCCATCTGTAACCGCCCGCTTGTCTTTCCAGCGTTTCTCACTTCGCCATCGGCCAGAGTGACATCAGAGGCCTGAGGCTGACCACGTTTGTGTACTGCAAGCCGGCGCCCTACCTGGCCCAGGGGAACACCGGCCTGTACAAGTGCATGCGCTGGAACGTGGATCTCCCTGGGAACCAAGCGGAAGCGAGTGAAGCGTGGGATGGAAAGAGCGAGGACCTGGACATGGAAAACCTCAGCGTCACAGAGTAGTGAGTTTAGATGAGGCGTCCTCGTTCCCTCCTGCTTCCTGTCTCTTAGCTAACACTCTCTTCAGTTACTTTCTGTGCTACGAGGAGACCCGCCACCCTGCCAAAGAAGCCATTCCACTGGGCCTGGATGTTGGCGGGGAAGCGGTCAGGAAGTGGTCCATCGGCCTGTGGAGGCACTCTGAGCCCCAGACGACCACCGATGACGTCGTTGACTGGTAGGAAGTCGTGCGATTGCTCAGATCGGAGCTGGTTTTATTCCATTTGCTGCCTGGTTTCAGGTTGCTGTGCCCAGTTCCTTCAGCCAGCTTTAAGAAGATGCTGCTCCTGGACGAGGAGCCAAGCAGCTGGTACGCCACAGACCTACTGGTGCAGCTGCTGCAGCCGTTCGGTGGCAACGAGTCCTAGGAGGGAGCGGCGCGTGTGCGCCTGCGCCTGCGCCTGCGCCTGCGCCTGCGACGCCTTTGTTCGGCTTCGACGAGAGCAGAAAACCTTAACCTGAGTCCTCAGGGTTGTTCCTCACCGGTTCGGTTCTGGATGTTGTAAATATTCTGTAACTCTTGTTTTATCGGACGCTTTTTGGTTTTGCCATTTGTGTGAAAGATTTAAAAGATTTTAAATATGTTAACGTTGATTTTAAAAGATTTTTACTGGGTTTCAAGAAAAAGAAAAAGTTATTAAAAAAATTTATTTGCATGAAACATTGTACTGAAGTCATTACACACCACGACATATTTTACTTAAAAAAAATACATTTTGAAAAAAAAAATCTGCTTGGTTTTCTTTGTGCTGCTGGGCTCCACGAAGAAAACCAAGTTCCTTCATTTCTAATAAATTAATTTCTAAAATAGAAGACTTCAAATTTGAGCTTGCCGCACAGATTCCCCAGTCAAAGGTCAAAGTTGAGCTCATATCCGGACGTTAAAAAGACAGCAGATGGATCCATCCTGCGTTCCTTAAAAATCTATATGTGCCTCTATGCTACGCTAACTCTCTACAGTACAGTGATTTTAGTCTGTATTTAAATGTGCAGGTTCTTTTTAACACAGACAACAACAAAAGCACCTTTTGGCTTTGGAGGGACGACACGAGAACACGGACAGACGGACACAGACAGACGTCAAAGCTTCACGGTACGAGCGTCACTGGTGACCCCTGACCTTTACAGCAGATTTGGGAAAAGGCAGATTCAATAACGAGCGGGCATCCGTCCGTAGGAACGGTGTAAAGCGATGCTGTCGGTCAGGAGGAGGACTGAGATTTCAGAGGAGCTCCACCTGCTGAGCATATAGACCAGATGTGGTCATTTATCCGTACAAAGGTCATCAAAAACAAGTACATAAATAGAACCTCAGTGTCTGACTTGTGAAAAAAAGGACTTTTTAGAAATACAACACCCGTTTCACAACCCAGCGTCGACCCGGCGTTAAAGCTTCGACGGTATCTTCACCTTCTGAAAGAAAGCAGCAGCGGAGGGGTGACGGTGGGGGAGGTAAACAGTCCAGGATCATCAGGATGGGTAGAACCTCCGAGGGGATGAAGGTGCAGAGTTGTACTCCAGGCCCCGCCGCGCCTCCTGGGCTCAGTGGTGCGTCTCCAGCTCCACCACCGTCCACTCCTCCTGCGGGGAACTGCCAGTGGTCTCTGGGGAGAAACTGCTGACGGAGGTGACGGTGGCGGATGGAGGGGTGAGGGGAGGCAGCAGGCTGGGCCACAGGCTGCTCTCCAGGGGGCTCAGCGTGCCTCCGGCGCCTCCTGGCAGCAGCAGCAGGGAGGAGCAGCCCTCCCGGTTCAGCAGGAGCGTCTGGTTGATCAGCTGCTGGACCATGTCCACCTTCTTCCCCCAGTCCAGGTCCGGGGGTGACGGCTGCTCCGGGGTCCCCGAGGGGGAGCCGTCCCGGGGAGGCGTGTCGGGGGTCTCGGGGGAGTCGGGAGGAGGCGGCGTAGGGGAGACCGCCGGCCGCTCCGGACGTCTGTTCCCCTCCGACGTCTCGCTCGCGCTTCTGTCGGGCGTCCCCGCGTGCGGCGCCTTCGGCCCCGGCTTTTTCTGGTTACTCTTCCTCCCGCCGGGGCCCTCCTCTTCGTCGCCGCTCTCCAGAGCTTCGTAGATGGTGCAGAGGCCCGAGGAGGGCGACAGCAGCGCCGCCTGGCCCTTGTTTGCCTGCTGCAGCTCCTGTTGCCACTGCATGATTTGCTGCCTCTGTCTCAGCTCTTCCTGCTGCTGCTGCAGCTGCAGCTCCAGGTCTCTCCTTTCTTTCATCTCCTCTTCCTCAGCCTCCTTCCCCTCCCTCTCTCGCTCCGCCTCCCGAAGCTTCCGCAGGTGTTCCTGGTGCTGCTCCAGCCTGCGGAGCTGCGGGCCGGGCGCCTGCTGCCCCGGGCCCCCGGGCGGGGGGTCGCCGGGGGCGAGCTGGGGCGAGGTGTCGGCAGCCCCGCGGGGTCTGACAACGTCGCAGTAGTTGCTGCGGCATGCTGCGTGATGGGGGCGGTGCAGGTGAGGTAGAGCAGTGAAGCCTGTGTGTGAAAAGAAGCAGGAAGGAAGAATTACAGTAGCGTGATGTTATAAAGGGCTGATGCAGCAGCGGTGGGGGGGACAGAGAAGCAGTGTGCGTTAGAGCAGATAGAGGGGGGGGGGTGAAGGAACCGTACGAGCCAGCGGCAGACTGGTGTCGCAGGTCCGACCTGCTCAGGACGCACGTAAACACACCAGGAACACAGTGAGCACGTCTGAGGTGACTGGGGGTGGCGAACCAGGGGCCTGGGTTAGAAAATTTGTGCAGAGAGCAAATGTGCAATTTAGACCCATTTTCCTCCATTTGGGGATGGAAAAAAAACCAAAAGAAACAAAAACTTGTGTACAAACGAGCAGCCAAGTTCCTGTATATGCAATACCTATCGTGAAAATCAAACCACACAAGAGCCGAATGCAAACTCAAAACCAACAGGCCTGGAGTGTTAGTCAACCGGTGACGCATGCAGAAGCTCTCCATGCAGGACAGCCGGCCCCCAGGGCCAAACCGGCCTTTCAGAATCCCCCCCCGCGCATCCGTTCAGCCGGCGTCATGCAAAGAAACACAGTCGCAATTTCAATTAGCAGCAAAAACACATTAAAAAAAGAAGATCAGAGAGGAGGTAAAAGGGCAAAGCACCCACTGTGGACGGCAGAACCGGGGGAGGTTCTTGTTGCTGGACGGTGGGGCCCCTCCTCGGTTGAGATCCGCAGCCACGGGTGAGGTCGCGGCTCTCTTTTCCAGGCCGAGTCCTTGCAAGGCCTCGAAGTCAAGGTGCTTTGAACGGAAATCTACGCAGCGCTGCGTCTCAAAAGGGCCGTCGCTCGGCCGAACACAGGTTCAAAGGTGGTTTTCCCTCAGGCGCAGAAAGACTTGTACAGTGAGAGGATGCGTCATGGTAAAAAAATCTCTTTATTTAAAGTTTCAAGGGTCATTACTCCAAAAGATGTATAAACACATGGCGGGAAGCTTCAGTACAATTTAAAGTGCAAGAGGAAGGACCAAAGTGTGGTTGGGCATCAGGAAATGGAGAGTGTGATAACAGACAGCACGAGGAGGGAGGAAGAGAAATGCAGGTTAGGATAAATACACGTCAAGCTTTTACACTTTATTCCCACACCTCTTTTTTGATCACTCCTTTCTTGGTTTTCCCGCAGAAGCCAAATTGGTACTAGATCGGGGAAACGAGTTTGAGAAAACAGCCGCCGGCTTCAGGACTAGGTAGCAGCTATTGCACATACAGGAATTTAAGCCATACACTCAGCATCAACGCGTTATATGGGAAGCGGTTGTTAATGGCGCTTTTGTTGCCTTTTGCTCTCTGTTTTTAGGTATTTTAATTTTTTTTTTATCTTTTTCTTTTTTAAACATTTACCTTCGATCAGGTCCACCCCCAGATATTTCAAGACAAAGTAACAACAGGAACTACAGCTGTGGGAGAGGGGACGTTGGGGGACTATACATTACCTGCAAAAGAGTTCTCAGTCTTTTCGCAGATGGCGGAATAGTAGGGAGGCTGCGGGTCGTCGGGGTTGTCCTCCGGCAGCTGGAACAGGCCCGGAGCGGCCGGCGGGTTGGGACCCGGCTCCTCTTCCTGGTCTTGGCCGGCGGGCTCCTCTCCCGGCTTCCCGCAGTCGATGTAGGGCTGCTCGGAGAGGCGTGGCTCCGGCTGGGGCTGCAGGGCGTGGCCGGGGTGCTTGGGCTCGTCGGGAAGCTCCTCCAGGGAGAAGATCCCGGGGCTCCGGATGCAGCTCTCCCCGGCGGACAGGGCGTTGGAGTTGGAAGCCGTGGTAGCGCTGTCGTAGCCGTAGGAGGCCAGGGAGGTGGCGGAAGGCGGGGTGGTGTCTTCCACCGCGCACTCCACGTCGGGCTCCTCCGCCTCCTCCACGGTGGACAGGCAGCGCTGGGACGCCGGCTGCTGCTCCGAGGAGCCGTCCAGCTGGACTTCTCCCTCCGTGTCGCTGAGCTCGTCCTCGGACGCCGAGGACGAGGACGAGGGGTTGGAAGCCGGAGCGGTGGCGGGTCCCCCTAAGAGGTCATCCGCAGGCAGGGTCTCCGCTTCCTCCTCATCCTCTCCGTCCCTCTTCTCCAGGTCCTGGTCGTTCAGCTCGGGCCTGGAGGAGAACACGGCCGCTTGGAAACCCTCCGGCTGCTCCTCCGGCGTGCTGCTCCTGCTGCTCAGGGTGCCGGACAGAGACACCCTGGGGGCAGAGAGGCCCTGCGGGTCTGCGCTGGCCTTGCCCTCGAGCGAACGGGCCTCCGGACTCTGAGGCTGGTCTTGGTTTTCACGTGCAAACGCGCCCAGGCCCAGCTCCAGCCAGGCCTGGGCGGGCGCCTGCGTGGGGGTCTGGGAATCGGCCTGCCAGGGGTCGGCCAGGGGGCTCCCGGCAGCCCCGTCCTCCTCCCGGGGCGCTTCCGACCAAGGGTGGGCCAAAGGGTTGGGCTGGTCCCACTGAGCCGCCGGAGCGGAGGGCAGGAGAGGAGGGGGGGGCGGGTGCTGGCCCACCCGGTTCAGGTTGTCCAGCCTCTCTTCTTCGACAAAGTCATCTTCGTCGGCATTTCCGTAGCTCTCCAGCCCGCTCTCCGTTATGCCCTCGCTAGCCATCTCCACGTCTTCGTCCTCTTCGTCGTCGTCGTCTTCCACGTCGTTGTCGTGTCTGGGTCTGTGCGGTTCGTCCGCTCGCTCCGAGCCCACGTCCATGTCACACACGCGGTCCTCCTCGTCATCCTCGTCCTCCTCAAAGTCATTGGCCGGGATGTCGGGGACCTTCTCGAAGTCGGGGGAACCGGCCGAGGCCCCTTCCGTGTCGATGGCTCCCTTCAGGCTGCCGTCCCCCAGGTCGTCCATGCTCTCGGTGCCCTCCAGGACGCCGGGGGCGCTCAGCTCCGAGGCGCCCTGCTGGCTGCCGCTCACCTCCTCCGAGTCCAGCTCAGAGAGCAGGGCCCCGCCGGCTCTCCAGGGAGACCCCCCCGCCGGCCCGCCCGAGCCGGGGCGGGAGTCCTCCGTGGGCTGAGTGGTTCCGCTCATCTCCAACACGGATATCAGGTGACTTCCCTCCCTCTCCTTTTGGTCGTCGTCATCATTAGGGCTGCGGGCTGGGACCTGTGAGGAAGGGCGTACGCTGCCAGAGACTGCTCCGTCAACACCGGCTCCTCAGAAACCTCCGGGGGCGACTCCACCGGGGGCGACTCCACGGGGGGGGGCGTAGGCTCGGCTGACGGGGGCCGCTCCTGCTCCTGCTCCTGCTCCTGCTCCTGCTCCTGCTCCTGCTCCTGCTCCTGCTCCTGCTCCTGCTCCTGCTCCTGCGTCGCTATCGACGACGCTCCGCCTTCTAGGTGCTCCAGGAGCTCAGGTGGTGGCGACAAAACCGTCTCCACGGGGCTCGGGGGAGTGTGGCCGGTCTCCTCTGGGGTCTCCTGGGGCAGCGGGGTGGTCAGGGGGGGTTCTGGAACATGTGCTTCTGGGGACTCTGTGTCTGGGACAGGGGCCAGGGAGGATTGCTCTGGGGCGGCTGCTGGAGCTTCTGCCGGGGTGTTTGAATCTGGAGGGGGGAGAGCAGGAGACCACTCGCGAGCTTCCGAGGCCGCTGGGACCGTCGGGTCCGGCACGGAGGCAACAGGGGCTAATTCCTGTGGTACCGATGGTGGTGGAGCCTCCGTCACCATCTCTGCAGGAGCACCTGCTGCTGGGACCACTGGATCCAGCACAGGGGCCGTCAGGGGGGGCTCCTGTGGAACGGATCCTGGAGCTTCTGCCGCCGTTTCTGCAGGTCCGTTCGCTGCGGGGGCGTCCTCAGCAGGCCTGGTCTTGGCCGCCGTCTTCTTCACAGTCAGAGGTAAGACAGCTTGTGTGGGCTTGGCGCCACCTTTAGGCTGAGCGGTTCGATTCTCAGGTTTGGACGCCGGAGACGCAGGCGGGGTCCGTCCGAGGGGGGGTTTGCTGTTGGCAGGAAAGCGGACTGTAGTTGCCGGTTTCTTTTTCGGAGCCGAGTTGACAGGCTGACTTTGGGGTTGCGACACCTTGGGCTCCGGTGCTTTTGGCATCGTAGACAGTTTAGACGCAGAATTTGTTTTTAGGGGGGCCGCGGCTTTAGAAGGTTCTGGTTTTCTGGTAGCAGCAGCAGCTCCTGTGGGTTTTTTAGCCGCTGCAGCAGACAGTGGTCGACCAACATCTGGTGCAAAGACAAAAAAAAAAAAACAAACCAAAAGAAAAAAAAACAAAATTTTCCCAATTTATTCCCCATTTCAAGGAAAAGTTAAGCAACTGAAAAATGCCTGGTCGTTTAAATCAAGATTATTTTGGCCATTAGCAGTCCAGAGACGATTTGTTGTGTATATCACCGTGATATAATTTAAAGACAAACTAAAAATAAAGTCAAATAACGTAATCAGTCAGAAAAAGATCCACTTCAAACCTTTCTTTGCTGGGCCGGTTTTAAGAGGCTGCGCCGCCGCGGTCCTGCCGGTAGGGGGTGCTGGTGTCGCTCTGACGGTGGCGGTCTTGGCGGCGGCGGCCGGGGGCCTGGACGCCGCGGGGGGGGGCCTGGACGCGGCTGAAGCAGGCCGCGATTTGGGGGGGGCAGCAGTGGGCCTGCACGGGAGGATGACACAGTAAAAAATGTCATTATAGACATTTACCATAAGGCGTGCATTAACATGCACAGAAGACTGAAAGTGTTCTGCCTATAGAAGCCTCCACTGAGGCTTTTTTTCCAAAGTCATTTATTAAAAAAATTAGACTCGCAGATGAGGGACCAGAGAGCGGCTGACTGGTGCCTGCAGTCTAAACGCTGCATGTGGGTGGCGGCTGGTGTTTGTTCTGGCTGTTTTAATATGGATTCAATTTCCAGCCCGGTCAAAATCAATACAAATAAATCCGTCAGAGGGAGGAAGAGGAAGAGGAAGTTTTTAATGACGGAATGGGAGGGGACGGGTCACTGGTGCATTTTTATTTTTGTGAATCAAGTCAGCGGCGTGTTGAGATCAAGCGGCGCAGCCCGGCAGTAACGCGGCAGACGGAGGAGACCGAAGGAGATCCGGGTCTCGCTGCTCCCACTCGCGCCGCAACCATGTTGACGCCGCACGCCCGAGAAGAAGGGTTAGGCAAATGACTGCCCAGAGGGCCCGGATCGGGCCACGCCCTCCGACCGCCTGGAAGAGCGAACGGGGCTCGGAATCGGGCCAAAAGGCCTCTCCCGTCTTCCCGACCGGAGGCGAATTATCCTGCTAGCGAGCAGTCAACAGCACCACGTGGAAGAGGATGAAGAGCGCGGAGGGACACACCCTGAACACAAACAAAGCCAAACTCATCTCGACAGATGGCGAATATTTGAATATTTATCATCTTGGAGCCCGCGTGTGTGTACGTGTGTGTGTGTGTGTGTGTGTGTCGCCGTCTTCTGACTCTGCAGAACCGAGTTGGCTCTGTGAGGCGACTCAATGATGAATAAATCAGAAATGAGGCAACGACTGGAGGAGACCCTGGCCCCGGCCCCAGCCCCGTCCCTGCACAGACAGTGGGACAGGCGGGGCGCGTGGAGGAGGGGGAGGGGGTGCACAAAGACCGCTCAGTCACAGCGAGGGCAGCGGCCCACACACACACACACACACACACACGTTCAGTAGAACAGGTGCACAAACACGACGCAGGCGGCTTCCACCCGATGGGCCAACACCAGCGTCCATATCCAATGTCAAACCACTAAATCTTTAACAGCCCCAACTTGTGCTCAGCTTTTTGCACGCTCGCCATTATCTCAGCGGGGGGGTGTCACCGTTTCAGTCAACAGCATCTGCCCTGGAGGGGGGGGGGGGATTAGGGCTCCGTTCTGGTTGGAACAAAGCACCAGTTCTTCTTCGTCACCGTGTCTGTTAAGGTCCTTTTCTCTGATTATTTCGGTTGCACTGACTCATAGTTTCAAACTGAAATCCGACTCCGACGACCCGGAGACCACAATGGACGCGCTTGTGACCCGCTGCTCTTTCAGGGCCTTTGGGTAAATAACGCTACCCCGTCATTCAGTTATTTAGGGGAATTACAGAGTTCTGTCCGATCCAAGAGACAGGAGTGTGTGTGTGTGTGTGTACCAAATGATGTCATGTGGAAAACGGCCTTACAAAGGGCGCATTCCAAGCAGCGTGATAAAAGATTCCCGAGTGCACCACTGGTCGCTTCTAGCTGCCCCGCAGCATGGCGCTACGGCACACCTACCTGCTGCTCTTAGCGGGGGCCGCAGCAGCTTTGGTTGCCGCGGAGCTGCTGGGTTTGGGGCCAGAAGATGCCGCCGGTCTGCTGGGAACTGGAAAAGAAAACAAGCAAACAAAAGAAAAGGTGATCTTTACTCCTTTTAGAGCTTGGGAACATCACACCGCGTCTTTGCTCCTCGGTGCTCTCACTTACTTGTAGTTTTGGCTCTGGCGGTTTCGGGAGCTGCTCTCGTCTTAGCGGATCCGTTAACGGCGGCTAGTTTGGTGCCGTTTGTTGTCGGGGCGGCGGAAGGCGCCGGCATCCTGCTTTGTCCAGCAGGCTTCTTGTCGAGCGCTTTCCTCTGGCTGTTGGCCGCGGTGGAAACCGCCGCCACGCCCGTGGGTCTTTTCGGCACAGCCCCGGCGGCCGAGGACGACTTCGCAGCTGTCGCCGCTTTCTTGGCCGAGACGTTGTTCGGCGTCTTGGCGTCGTTGACGCCGCGCTGAGAAGCGGAGTTGGGCCGCGAGCTGTTGGCAGAAGCCCCTGTGGGTTTGGCGGGGGCCTTTTTGGGCTTGGTTTTGGGATCCACCGCCGACGGCTTGCCGTTGGCCCTCAGGTGGGCCTCGGGTGCAGCGTCCTCCTCGGGCTCCGCTGGTGACGGCGCTAGCGCCTGTGTGGCTTCCTGAGTTGAAGAGGCTTCTGGTACAGCTTCGGTGGCTTCGGTGGTTTCCATGGCATCCCCATCCGATTTCATTCCCCTCTCTTTAAGTATGGATGCGGATGTACCGGTAAAGGGCCTCGCCGTCCTCTCAGAGAGCCGTTCTTCTGGCTTTCGATGCCCTGCAAAAACGACAAAAACAGGCCATAAGAATCCGGAGAGTTTGCCACGTGCTTCCAGTCTTACGGAAACGATGCCACTGTCAACAAAAGGAAAAGCTATTTATGGCAAGAGGCCACAGAAGAATCTGGGGGGACGCACAGAAAGCGGAAATTGACAGCAGGAGATGTCAACAAACGCAATTTGGTCCCTCTGCTCGGGTGAATTTGAGATTCTGCGGCATGGACACAAAGCAAACATTACTGGTGGCCCAAACATGGATGTGCTGAGAAGTTCCCAGAATCCGACAATAGAAGGAAGCAAAAAAAATGAGGTGTTCGGGGAAAAATATGACACCTTATTTCTGCCCCCTCAATTAGCTAACGTGGAGGAAAGATGAGATCCATTAGAATCACCTCATTTCTATGAACGGGATCCATTTCAAACCAGTAAGGAAGTGGCAAATGTTTGGTTAAGTTCCAGCGAAAAAGCAGGACCAAGACAGAAGGAGCAGTGGGAGCTGGCAGCACTAGCTGAATCCCATCATGTGACCACCCCCTTCAGGGGGAGAAAGAGCGGACCGGCTCCACAGCGGAAATGAAAGGATCAATGCCTTTCCATCCACACACACACACGCAAACCGGATAATGACTTTTTAATAATTGAGAGGCTACCAGGACAGCAACGGGGGCCAGGTTGCACATTTCTTAGAAGGTTTTGTGCTCATCCTTAAACCATTAGCCATTATCTGCAAACCAAACCCAGACATGCTTTAAACGCACCCAAGAGGGGAAAAACAGGCCCAAAAATGGTCTCGGTTGTCACCTTTGTAGTAAAAATTGTATTTAAGAGTATTCAAAAAGCATTTTTACATAAAAAGGGGGGGGGAGTGTGTCTTTGTCAAACTGTTGGAAGGAATGTGTGCAGACAGAACAAACCCGACGGCCTCTGCGCCGTTTCCTTCCACTTCCGATAATGAAAAATGTCCGTGCGCTTGGTTGAGCCCGTCTCGAGGCGCTGTAAATACATCTGTCATAGCTCATTTCTTGCGCTCTCCCTGCAGCAGCAGCGGCTGACTAAATGGGTCACTTTTAACACCCCGACTAGCACTGGCAAACGGGGATTTAGCTGGATTAGGTGTGTGTTCAGAGACGGACCAGCTAGGTGGGGGCACGACACCATCGACAAATAGCATTCCTCATGACAGGTGGGTTCACCAGACAATCCACTGGTTGCAACTGGGAATGTTCACGTTGACAAGGCACTGGTGACCCGCCCACTGAGGTGAGCGCTCAGGTTTTTGTTGTTTGGAGATTTTTATCAATGCTGCATTCCGGATATCCAGAAAAATGCCAAAAGCATTCAAGAGCCCATCTAGTCCATCTACATTCCAGCTCTGCCGACACCCTTCAGCGACAGCTGGTTCTTTCTGTTTGTTCGTGTGTGTGTGTGTGTGTGTGTGTGTGTGTGTGTGTGTGTGTGTGTGTGTGTGTGTGTGTGTGTGTGTGTGTGTGTGTGTGGGAGAAGCTGTGAGAACATTTCCAAGCAAACCCCTCAGACTGTGTGCATATGCATGGATCTGCTTTAAAGTCTGCAGGAATTCGCATACATGGAATAAAACACAAGCATTGAGCACGTCTCTTCCTGCATGCACGCATGCACGCGCACACACACACACACACACACACACACAGCAGCTCTCCAGAGCAACCCTGGTCACAAACCACCGCCGACCTGCTGAACGTGAGGTCTGGAGGAGTTCAGCAGACAGGAAGACAGAACCTCTAAACATGGAGTCTCTCTCTCTCATCTCTCTCTCTCTGCTCACTTGTTACGCTCCGGCTAAAAGACGGACTGTATTTACACAAGGAAAAAGCGGAAACCAGAGCTCGGCGTGGGCGCTCCCTCCCTCTCTAACCGTTTTAGGGAAGAGGAGAGGAGTGCTGAGTGTGTGAAGATGGGCTCCTCCGTTTGCCCCTACAAGGCAGCGCTGTCGTTTTATGCTGAATCAACAAGTGTTTGCTTCTTAGAAATATGGGCCGCCATTGTTCCCCCCCCCACCCCGTGTGTGAAGCAGCAACAGGACAGGTTACCTGCACAATGCATCGTGGGATATGTAGTCACACACACTAGGACCATAACACAAACCAGATCCACAGCATTAAACCTTTCTGCAGGCTCAAAGGACTGAGCTCCGTCTGGAAATGAGTGCAGTCTGGATGGATGAGAGAGTTTCTACTCACTGTCCATTATTATGGGATGCACATCCACTGAACTATGACAGTTGTGTTCCTTTTCCTTCCCAATATTGGATTATCTGTAAGGGATCACCAGCCAGCAGGAAACGAGTCAACAAGATGGGTAAAACACACACACAGACACACACACACAGAGTTGGTTTTTACTGCCTGGCTTTTCTTCATCTATTCACAACACTGCGTATAAAACCTGACAAGCCAAGGCCAAAATGTATCATGACTCGACAATTATACCACATCACACACAGTTTCTGTGTCTCACTAAAACTAATCTAAATACTAAAAAAGTTTGCTCATGACCAACACATTTCTCAGAAAAAAAACCCCAAAGTAAATACGTTTTGTTTACTCTGTGTTTACTGGTTTTGCTTACTTGACGAGGCCTTTTGGAGCAGGCGACCAAAAACGTGGCTGCATGCTAAGTGTGCTAAGCCTGATACCCTGAGAGGAGGTAAAACAGGGCAGACTAGTAGCTCCTAGCGGTAGCCTGGGCCCAAAAGGCTGCAGGAAAATGGGCTACAAGCTGTTCTGAGCGGAAATCCTGGCACGGCTCTTCAAAAGAGAACAGCCGGGCCAAGAGCGTGGCCATGGCGATGGCGGTGGGGCACCAGCACCTGAAGAGGAGCAATCTGTACAGATGCATTTAGGTCTGTCCAGCTATGATAAAACAGTGTGTGTGTGTGTGTGTGTGTGCATGCGTGAGCGCAACACTGTGGTTGCGCAGCGGGGGGGCGGGCAGAAAACCCCCATTGTCTGCGGTCTGCACCGTGAAACATGGGGGGTGGATTTTGAGCGGATTAAATTGTGCAAAGAGACAGAAGCAACTGAGAGGGGAGAGTGGGAGAGTATTGGTGGAAAAGTGAAACCAACGGTCCCACGGTCTGGGGGTGGAGAGCAGAGACTGGCTGAAGACGCTAAGGCTGGGTTAGCGCCCGCGCGTCGTTCCTGAGCAGTCCCCTATTTACTTTGTGCACTCGGCCCCGCCCTGATCGATGCTTCCGGAAAAGCCAAAGGGTCCGGGACCGGGTCTCCAACTGCCCCACGGGTTGGAGTCCGATTCCCAGGTGCGCCGCAGGTACGCCGCACCGGGGGCCACGGGTGACACGTGAATCCCAAGGAAAGATTTTCCGCATGGCTGCCAGAACTACGGCACCAGCTGAGGCCGCAGAGAGAAGCGGCCACCGGGGCCCCGGCTGGGCCGAGGGCCAGATTAGCCTCCTCGTCTCTGATTGAGCAGGGTGAACCGAGGCCAGATGGACACCGATCCCACAACACCCACGGTGCCAGCCTAACCAAGCAAGCACACACACACACACAAGTGACCCGTGCAGACAAAAAGCAGGCTTGGATTACACCTCACTTAGCAACACACTCAAATTAACTCCACATTTAGGAGCCTGGGAGGCCGGACGTCTTTGAGCCCTAGATCAACATCAGAGAAGGTGTTTGAGCGGAAAATGTCAGCCTGCAAAGCCCATCGTCGGAGGGGACGGAGCAGATCCACGCCCGACCTGAAGAGCGAGTCGGACGCCCGAGATAAAATTCCAGCAGGGATGAGGGTTCTGTGGGAGCGAGCTACGCTAGCTGGAACACCCCCACGTCCACGAGAAAGAAGGCTTTTGTGGCCTTGAATCGGGACAGAACATCAGCAGGGCTACAAGACGCTGGAGGCATCCAGGAAACAAAACAAAACAAAACAGGACTTTGTTTCACACCCAGGTCGTGATAAAAGCCGCTCACGCGCCTCCGACAACCGATGGCGGCTCCCCTGCCCTCGCCCACGCCGGAGACGACAGACGTCTGGGAAAACCGCTCCTCGCTCCTCCTTACTCAGCAGCAGCTGCATCCACGTGCACGCCGAAGCGAGTTTTAAATCAGATGAGCTCATACGCGCTGATAACGCCACGTAAACATTTTCTGATGGCTCCCGACGAACTCTTAATGAGATAAAGGCTAACTCCAGCAGGGACATGTGGAGTACGCAGATTTCTGTTGCATTACGGCAGCACGTGAGCGCGTCTCTCCGGATCAGCATCCTCTTTATCACAGCATTCCCAGCCAATTTTTCCTGGATTGAAAAAACAACCGGAATTACGGTGTCAGAAAAAGAACCTGGAACGTACTGACTTTTCCTCTTGGTCCTCAATAATCCTGTATGTCCTGGAATACTGGGGAAAAAACCTTTAATCGGAGTAAGGTGTGGGTTTTTCACAGTTTTTAATCATCTTAAGTATTGGCTAAAAACAGTTCTTTATGAGCAGTGGAAAGAAAAAGAGGAAGACTCAGCAAAATGGAGTGATTATACCAGTGTTTCAGGAATCATGGCTGCAATCGCCTGATTTTGGTGATTTTATGCCCCTTTCATGAATATTGAAGTGTTCCTGAGTCAGAGGATGGATGTGGTCGAGGAAGACACTTTCGCAGCCAGTTTTACGAGCTTTTTCCGAGCCTCGAGTGAGGCGTCGTTAACGCCGTTCGTCCCCGGAGCGACCACGCCGATTCCCGGGGTCAGCTCAGCAGAAGGCCCGGTGTCGCCTGGAGAACAATGGCCACGTACGTTGGGGCCATTTCACTTAACCAAGGGCGTAAAAAATGGGAGAAACGCGGTTTAACCCCGAAACTACAAACAATAGAGCGGCTAGGAAGACGCGGGTATCGGCGGGGAGCAGCCCAGAAACCCCCACCCAGCCTCTGGGTACCATGCTAGCAACCCTCCCATCACCATCACCGGAACCCGGGCCGCTCCGGAGCGCGGCTTTCAGCCCGGCCCGAGCGCCAAACGACGCCGAGAATCGGGCGCCAAAAGCGGCGTCGCTGAAAGGACGGGATAGAAAAAGCGATGTGTTCCACCTACCTCCACACTCGGCTCCTCGGGCTTTTTCCACGCGAACACAAGCACGGCGGCGGCGGCGGAAGACTCCTTCCCTTCATGGAAGATGGAGACGGGCGGGGGCAGCCTCGCTCAGCTCCGGCGGCATGTCGAAGGCGGCGGCGGAGCTCGGCGGTCATAAGAGGGAATGCAGATTAGGGCGGCGGGCGGACCAATCAGGGCCCGGGGCCGGAGCTCAGGCAAAGCGGCTTTGGGGCCGGAGCTGGCCGAGTTTAGCCGCCACCACATCGACAACGACAGACAGGAAGATTTTTATTAATATTAACACGACTCTTGACTGCTGCGGCTGTTCCTAAACCTGTTTTTCTGAAGTAGAAGCTGAAAATTTAGCTTCAAGGGTGGATTCCATCCATGTCAGTGGTTTTTGTGTTTTCCATCTTTAGCATGTTTTAAGTTACAACTAGTGGTTTGAGAAACTAAAGGGATTTGTTGTTGCGCCACATGTTCCCAAGCGCGGTATCGTTTCCCCAGGTTCTTCATTCTGACTGAGATAAAAACCTGCCTTCTTTACTCATTAACACAACTGCCTCTCTGTTTTCACACAGTCGAGTCAGTGTGAGAAAAGTTTGTGTCATGTGTGTTTTCCGAGTTTAGCACGGTGCCAACTTCCTCGTGGATGGCTGCGACCATTCTTCATCCCGACACTGGGCCGCAGCTGCAAGACTCACAATAGAAATCCATGAAAAGGGAGAAGAAACACAAAGAGGAGTGCAGCTCAAAAGCAAGGGGGGGATTTGAATGGGTCAAGGCAGCTGACATGAGGCGGTAAAAGAAGGATCCGGAGCTCTGGGAGTGGGAGGAATGAGGAGACCAGAAATCTTCAACCACAAAACCAATCAGCGCACACACTTCAGGTCTATCCAGTGGAGATAGAGTGTGTGTGAGTCACGTCCCAGCTTTACCTCCTCTCCCTGCTCTGGCAGCTGTTTCATCAGCAGCATGTCAGCGTTTCCACTCGGTCACGGGGCCCCTGCATCGGAATAAGGGGGAAAACCCGAAACATCGAGTAACGCCGGCCTAGTATGCCGGTTTCAATTTGCAATTATCAGAGAAACGAAGGATTTTTGCACTCGTGTGGTGATTAAAATGTTACCGAGCCGCTGCCTGGGGGCTGAAAAGGCTGTTTCATCGCCTCCATCCTGCCCATCCGTTAAAGATTACTCCCTAATGTTGTTACACACGGGTGTGGCTCAGAGTTCCAACCACAACGCAGCACTAAACGAATGAAAATGGACCGAGTCTCTCAGGTGTTGGAGGGCTTTTCCATCCGTGTCTTTACTGTGGGCCGGACGCTCGTAGGCCCGAACGCCGCTTAGCTGGGACAGCTGCACAAGCAGGCGCGGGACACACAAACCCATGGTCCCTTATGTAAGACGTGAGCCTGCTGCCGCCGCAGGCCTGCATTTGTCATCCGAGGCTTTTGGTGAACACAAATCCCGGAGAGACTGGTGAACTGGAAGGAGTTAACGCACCATTAGCATCTTTTCAAACCTCACCACTAGTGTGGCGTTTATTTTTTGCACGCGTCTCTACGTGTTCTCCATAGATGTGGTCGGACATTTGAATATCTTCTTGAGGGAAAAAAGCAGCGAAGTATGCAACGGCAGGCAGAGCCGTGCCGTCCACGCCTTTCTGCAAACAAACAGGAACCATCCGGCACCTCCAGAGAGGCAGCAAACGCGATCCATGACAACAGTAAGTGGGTTGAGGGCAGCGGAGCGTTAAATCATCCTCCCGGCCTGCGTCAGCGACCCAAGGAGCAGGAAATGAGATCAACATACTGGGCGGTTGGCAGGGAGGCGCTTCATCTTTGTAATGGCTAAAACACGCACAGTCCATGCTAGTTCCCACCTAAATCCATCCATTTTACATGCAAGCAGGTATATATACTTCAATACGCACGAAGACTGTTGTAATGTATTGATGTAATCAGATTACTAAAGTAGCTCAAGGTGGTTTACACATTTTAATACCTATTTATGGACATTTTTAAAATGTACATTCACAAACACTGACTCAGACGCAACTCTTTTTCTAACAAACAAAAGTCAGATAAAGACACTGGTTGAAATAAAATAGCTAAGACGCTGCACCTAAAATGAGGGGGGAGAAAAGAGGAAAGTGATACATGGTCAAATTTTGTAGGTTCACTCAGGTTTTGTTGTTTTTGATCACCCTCTCAGGTTAGCGGGGACCAGTACAGTTTTATCTTCTATGAAATTGTTGTGTCTCTAATTATATCGAGGATACAAGAATAGGTCTGTAAAAATCAAAGAGATTTCTTAAAATAAAACAGAAAAAGAAGCGATGAAAAGAGTGGGGACCATCATCAGTGTTTAGAAGAGGTCTCCTTGTAGGCTCCTAAAAGCTGGCAGGTTATTCCTTCACTCACCCCGATGTGGTCGGTGTGTTTTCAGATTGGCCACCAAGAACACAAAACCCTCAAGTATCAACAGATTCAACTGTTAAAAGCGGAATCATTCTTAAATTAAGGCTACGGTCAAGTTTGTGTTTTTACACATTAACCAGTTAAAAACACTTTTTCTTCAAACACTTACTGAGCTCCCCTTTAACTATTGTGCATTGAACAGTAGAAAAAAAAAACCAAAAAGGATCTTGGATGAGGTATTCTTTCCATATCTTCCCACCATTTGTAGTCCGAGAGCCTCGATGTGTTGATCATTACTCAAAAGCATGTTTAAAGCAACAAAAGCTTTAAATATTTAAAACAACAGATCGGGATAAGGACACCCAGACTCTGAACTGTGCACGTGACCAGTACCTGAGGTCTCTGCTGTAGGTCTCTGAGTGCACGGGGGGTTTTTTTGGGGGGGGTTGCAGAATTCAAAATCCAGAAAACCCCTATCAACGCGTCCAAATGTTTGTAGCCACAGCTTTAAATGGTGGCTCCTGCCGGAGCGGAGCCACACCGGCCACCTCAGCCGACCGGACACAACACAGGACGCAGGGCCTTCCCCTGAGAGTCCTCTCCTTCAGTCAGCCGGTCATTTTTCTGTCCTTAAAGAAAGAAACTTTTCATTAAGATCTAACTAGAACTAAAAAAATACTTTAAAATGGAGAAAAATACAACATAAAAAAAAAATAAAACCACTCAGCACCATTTTTTCAGCCAACGGTGATCGTGGTGTAAGGTTTTTGGTGTTCTAAAACTACCGCAGGTGCCCATTGGTTGTCACGGCGCTTCGGAGAAACACAACTTTCCGCAACACAAAAAAGGAGAAATGTGCTCAAGTCAGTACCACATCAGCTAGCGATACGTTCTTCATCACCTGAAGCAGAGGAAAAATGACAAGTGTTTGTTACACACACACTCCTTCACCAGTGTGTGTCAAGCTGATGGGTGACGCCGGGGTCCTGCAGTGCGCCTCTGTGGCCAGCGGGGGGCGCAGCGACACCGAGTCCACTTCAGTTCACGAGAAGGACGTCTTCATATGTTGTTGTTCTACAAGAAATCAAATTAAATCCAGTGTTTATGCTCAGTTCCCAATTGTGATACAATAGTGGTATTTAGCAAAATAAGTTGGAAATCTATGCAAGCAAACGGCCTGATTTTGCAACAACCAGGACCAGATGTGACAAGCAAATAAAGGATGTGAAATAATCAAATAAGTCACATCCGAACAGTTCCTTTCTTTGCTTTGCTGCTGCTGTCTGATGTTTATTCATCATGGCAAGCCTATCGTTCGGCAGCATAAAGACAAAGTCGACCTGGGCGATCTTGTGTTGCTTCCTCACCTGTCGCAACAGCAGAAGAAGGAGCACGGCGAGGTCTCCATCACGCGGAACTTCCCCGAATCGGGAGCATCCGTGCACTCTGCTATAAAGGCATGCAGGTCTGTGATGTGGATGGGCTCCTGTGTTTGTTGCTGTCACGAGAGAGAGAAAAAAAAGATGTTTACGGTCAAAAAAAAGCAAAAAGCAGGTCGGCGTCACAACCATTTCCTACCTTGATGGTCTCATAGGCTCCTGTGATGAGGGCGATGAAGAGCGACAGCACCATGTAGATGAAGAGGGAGATGAAGGTGTACAGGTAGACCTGGCTGAAGAGCCAGACCAGCGTGCTGCTCTCCTGCAGCCCTGAGAAGGTCACGAACATGTCATCGCCATTGATCAGGGAGAACAGACACTCCGACACCATGGACAGAGATCGGAACTGAGGGAGACAGAAAACAAGCCTCAGTTTTTTCACGAGTTTAGGCACAAACAAGCTGGTCGTGTTGGTTGCGGAGGTACCTTGACATGGTACGGTCCCAGGACGATCCAGCCGCAGAAGCAGTAGCCCAGGTAGATGACGGCCACGCAGCAGCAGAACCGAATAACGTTTGGAAAAGCAGCTCGGAGAGTCACAATCAGGATCTGGGGGAAGGAGAGAGCCGGTGGATTCCTTTGCGCTGCCCCAAGGCCTCCAAAACCCTGCAAAAGTCTGCCTTTTTCTTGCAGCGCGTCAGGGTACGGGTCACCTACGTTGTACTTCTGGAAGAATGTGAGGTAACGGATGACTCCCACCCACACCAGCAGCGTGGACGTCCCCAGCAGGATGCCGCACACGTCGTAGGAGGACATATTCTGTCAGGAAGGAAGAACTTGTTTCACAGCGGCCAATCTGATGATTGCCCTCCGATTAGCGCTGCTTGCTAATACCACGTAAAGGCTTCTGGAATTCAGTCCTTGAATTTCAGGCTGACCAACCTTTGATTCAATGCCTATTTTGATGACGCTGCCTGTTATGGTGAGTATGTCGCTGATGATGAGGAGGATGTACCAGCCGTTGATAAACTCCAACCGGTCGGACCAGGACACCTTACGGTCCAGGGTCTCCTTGAAGAAGTTCACGTACTCCTGTTAGAGCACAAAGCAGCCGGGCGTTGGGACGGGGCTGACACCTCTGATGAAAAACAGCCGTCAGACACCTGTCGCGCACCTGTTGCAGCACGATCCCTCTCAGTATGGAGCGTCCGCACAGCACCAGCGACAGCATGCACAGCAGCGCTACGGCCACGTCGAAGGTCACACGCGTGTAGTTCTGAGCTAAAGGCCAAGCAGAAGAAGACAGAAGCAGTTTGGGCTTCGAGCAGAACCACTACAGCCGTATCCATGGATGGATGGATGGATGGATGGATGGATGGACTCCCAGCCTTTCCCTCACCTTGTCCGGAGACGCTCGGGTATTTACACTCCTTTATCGTTGCTCGGTTTTCTAACCTGATCTTCACCTTTCCGCTGTGAGCTTTGTTGTCCATGACTATCTGAACGACAAAATCAGCGTAAACTCCTGTCAGATTTCATTATTTGGGGGACTGGACCACAGGTCGGGCTCACACGGGTGTGCTTTTAGCTTGACGAGTCCACTCCATTCATTTTCAATCAGTTATATTACCTAGTGGTTTTGTCAGGTAACATGCACACACACACACGGACACACACACGGACACACACACACACACACACGCTTCCTCAACTGCTCACCGAGATGTAAAAGGTGTAGCAGTCTGGGATCTCGTTGTTGATGATGGTCTGCAGATTGATGGCCTTCAGCTGGAAATCGATGGTGATGTTGATGAACCTTTGGAGAGAAAGAGGGAGGAGCTGAGTGTTTGCGCGGTGAAAGACGAGAGGAGAGGAGGCCGTTCCAGCGTCGTCGTCGTCATCATCAGAGATACATCCATCGGATGAAAAACGAGGCTTTACTTGTGGAACTTGATGGTGAAGTTCTTGTAGCTGTTTGTGAGCAGAGCTGGAGGGAGGGACAGCGGAGTCACGCCGACGCAGTCTGCAACACAGGGGAGGAGAGAAACAAATGGAGGCGATCAGGTTCCCATGGTTACCGAACGTCTAGTCTGACCCTGATTTTATTGAAGCCAAGGACCGATCTGAGCCTCAGTCGGAGCCCCCCTGGGTGAAGCTTTCTGTTGATATGAACAGTTAAGCAAGTGGAAGATGAAAAAAATACCTCCAAAAGGTTAAATATTGTATGGTTCCTTAAAAGAAAAGGAAAACAGATGGGCACTTTGGTTCCCTTCAGTTCTTGTTTGGAGGGATTTTTCTTCGTTCTTCCTGGTGAGAATATTCTAGTTCTGTGAGATTCTCGGGCCAACTGGCAGGAACCTGACGGGGATCCACACAATTTGAATGATGATTGGCATTGCAAACCTTCCAAACCTTCAGCTGGTGGCTCCTGAGGTGCTTCAGGTGGATTTTGAGGACCGTTACTGTTTGTCTTTTCAGCTTGTTTACAGATGGTTCCATGTTTGCCTGCAGACTCGGTTCTCCTTTTGAGAACCATCATTCTTCTCTCTGAAATACGGATGTAGCTCCAACACGCGATGCATCCATCTCTGGTCTTGGATAGCGGACAGGAGAGTAGAGTTCTTTCTGGACCTCGCTGACCTACTGGACGTGGTTTTAAAAAACCTCAGACCTCTGCTGAATTTCATGAAGCGGAAACAGAAGAGGATGTTTGAGAATCTAAAAACACCACTCCTTCGTGGCCATCGATTACGGTATTTTCATTTTTAGAGCTGTGGGCAGCGCAGAGGAACCCATAGGAACCCAAAAAAGGATTACCGGTAAAGTAAAACGCAAAGCTGTTTTTCATTGTTGAAACTTCCACCAAATTTGATTAAACAAAACTTCAAACAAATAGGAAGAAGTAAAACAGGAATATTAACTAATATCTTCAGTCACCGAAACAACATTTGAGGAATACAAATAAAGATATCTAAGTAAAAGAAAGTGCTATACCAACTAAGCAGTTATGATTCATGCCAAAGGGTGTTGAGGGTGGTTTGTAAGTAGTATTTAGTATATCGATGGGTTTAACTCAACTAGACCCTTTGAGTTTCCAACTAGATTTTGGATTTTACAATCCAAATGTAGTAAAAGGTAAATGAGCAGAAGCCCAGGGGGGCTGTGGTGATGACCTCCAGCCGGTCAGCCCTCCGCAGCAGCCGTACCTGTGATGATGTGCGGGTCGATGTTGAAGGTGTCGTTGGCCGGGTCGATCCTGCCCCTCTTATAGTACTGCTGACACAGAGAGAGGGCGCTACCGTTCACGCCCACATCGTAGACGTAAGCGTAGCGGCCCACCGTGGTCTCCGGCAAGGCCAAATACTGGGGAGGAGAAGGGGAAACTGAAAACCTTTGTTTTCTTTTACTTTTTTGGATGGATTCAATCTTTGCATTTACTGTTTAATCAAACAGGGGTTCTGCCCTTTTCCACACCTGATCTACAGCGTAGAAAATGTGCTCATAAACGTCCTTCTGGGTGTAAACAGCAAAGGAGGCGTCCGAGGACTCGTCGTAATCTTTGAGGAATAGGTGCTTGAAGGTCATGGTATTCTCCTCCTTGAAGGTCACCACTACCTGGTTGCTGAGACCAAACATCACCAACTGCAGCAGAAGGAGGGAGTTACTGTCAGACGAGGAGGAAAGACAGGAGGACAAAAAGGAGCCCTGGAGCTCTGACAATGACAGGGCAGCAATAAAAAAGGTCAGAGGTCAATCAGGTACTAGTGAGCGTTAGTTAGACGTCAACATCAAAACAAACGCTTTCTCCACAGTCATGTTTTTCTGCAAATGGGCACCTAAAAATGAAGAAACGGTGGAAGAGACCGCCTGGCTGGAGCCTGTGGCCTACCTGAGCTGTAACAATGATGATCTTCAGCAGCTGCAGGACCAGCTTGTAAGGTTTGCGACCTTTGGCGTGATATTTATCGCAGGGGCTCATGAAGAAGTACTTTAACTTGCGGCGGAGACATTCTTCTTCCTGATGGGACCCCAACCAACGAGGCGGCGGCGGCGCGTTGAAGCAGCTGTCGCTGTGGGCGCCGCCGCGGTTGCTGCCGGGCTGGTCGCCGTCCCCGCTGAAGCCATACTGGGGCGCCGGGCAGGATAGGCCTTCTGGACCGGGAACCAAACACAATCAGTTGAAAATCTTGCTCCACCTTCTGGCTTCACAGACGACACCATGGACCCGCAAACCTTCCTCAACCCTGTTTATCGTCAACTTCAGTCAGACACATTCCCTCTCCGACTGCTCACACTTACAGTTTGCAGTTCATCCGATTTATCAGTAGTTGTGTGCTAACCCTTCCCCCGTGTCCTCCCTGATCCCTTAGATGTATGTTTACAAAAATCCAGCGTCAAACAACATGACCAGTAAGTGCTGGGACTAAAAGAGTCTCTTGACTCTTCAACTTTTTTTTTTTTTTTTTCTAAATTCCATCACGGATCTCTTATTTCTGAAGAATAAAAACCTTTACTGGAACCAAAGAATGTTAACAAACAAAACAGAACAAAACAAACAATAACAAAAAAAAACAAAACAACTTTTTTTCTAACAGGAAGAACCCTAGAGCAGGACCACAAAGAGTGTGCGTATGTGACTAAGTGTGTAGAGCCAGCCTACTAGCATGTCTGCAGCAAGGTTAATGTAGTGCCGCTGGAAGAAAGAAAAACAACAAGGTGACATTAACTGCCTTTAAATGATTACCCAACTAATGCCTAATACTTGTCTGGAGTTATAACATAGTTAACATGTTAAAAGCAACTTTGTGTGCCAGCAGTGTGGTTGACATAGATTTGCACTGTTGCCAAAGTCATGGGTTCTGTCCCCAGGGGCCTTTTGTGTAGGCTCTTATTCAAAAAAGAGCCTTCTTAGGGGCACACAGATAAAAATAGGCACCGCAAAATTAAAACTATGACTAAGGTGACTAAAAATGAATCATTTAGTGTGAACATTTAAACATTTCAAGAGGAGTGCCACTGACAGTATGGGCAACAGCAAAACGCCAAAACGTAAAAGGCAACAAATACGATAGTTTAAAAGCATGGAACGATTAGGTATACAATTTTAATCAGTAATACTAAACAAAACTAGTACTGATTCATAGTTTTACAACCGTAATGACTGTTTAATTTCTAAATGGTCCTTCAAGCGCGCTCCAAAGCACCACCATACGAATAATTTTTTTAAAAGAGAAGGTTCTGCATGGCAGAACTGCAGCTGAAGACAATAACATAGCGATAACAAAGGGCTATAGCTCAGATATAAAACACAATAGAGGTGAAGAACAGCAAGCTGACCGGAGTGTTTGGAATTTCGCATCAGGAGCAGCTGCCGCGAACATAAAGTACATAACAAACCAAAAGCTCAATGTAAATGAGCAGAAATGAGCAGAGAGCAATTTTCTAATGAGTAAATACGTTACCCGAAGACTCTTCGGGTCCTGTCGCTGCCATGTAATGACTTCCACAGGACAGAAAGCGCAAACTACGACTCTAAACCCGGCAACGCTAAATATTTGACCCAAAAAGCGATGAAATAACTGGGCCGAGCTTCCCGACTGATGTTTAGCTTCCTCTTAGGTCATGTGACCGTATCATGTGACGGAGCCGAACATGCCACGAGACTGTTTTTCCGCTGCGTTCAATTTCTGTTTTTTTGACCTTCGTGTTTTGTCGGGCTACGAATCCAATAACCTGCTGTTAAATTCATGTTTGGCTATATCCATCCATCCATCTATCCTATCTATCTATCTATCTATCTATCTATTTATTTATCTGTATGTCATCAAAATTATGTTTCTCTGATTGCGTAAAGGAAACTACAGAAACCCACAAGACAAAATGTTTTGCGCGACTAAAGGAATGATTCATCCATCTGTTTACTTT